>JACEGR010003912.1:0-95994 GCA_014170235.1 Listronotus bonariensis | reverse complement strand
GTTCAGTTACACGTATTGGCCTGTGTGTATAAATGAGGGTCTGGAAGACCGAGGTACCCAGCGATATCTGCTGGCATCTTGCCAAAGGAATTTATGCCCACACACTGGACTGAGATAACTCCCTTTTTATATTGAGTAAAAAATCTATTATGCTTAGTATTAGGTTTTCTTAAACTTGCATATTTTCTATACAATGCCAAATATTTTCCATTTTTTACCTCTTTTGAAATTGTAAAACATCGGGATGTATGGTTTTTTGATTGAGATATGTTAATCATTACAAAATCGCCTTTATCAATAACATCATTTGTAGTTAAATTGCAAAGCTCTTCTCTCCGGCATGCTCCCGCCAGTCCGAATATTGTTGCCACTTTGATCATTAAGTAAATTTCGTCAGGTGCTTCTAGTAGGAACTTACTAATTTGTTCATTGGTAAAAACTTTAGCTTTTTTGGTTGAAAACCAATATTCATTTTCTTAAGAAATGCTGTTAACTTGAAATACCTGCTGATATCCACATCTTTTTCAATTTTAAGCTTGCTCTTCAACATCGAATACTTGGACCAAAGAGTATTCGGCTTGATAGTCTTGGAGAGCTTGGCAAAATACGCAAGCAAAACTTCTTCTTTCAAGCTTTTCACTCCTTTTCCATTACACCGAGTTTTGAAATTCAACGTTCCGTGATATACCTGTTGTTTGATTATAGGCAAAATTCTAAGCTCTTAACAATCTCTAAAATTTCGCTTGATAGGCGACGTTATGCAACATTTTGGAAATCGTCAAGAGCTAGAATTATTATGCTGAGCAATAGTTACTAAACTTGACTTTAACAAGAATATCTCGTACTTGAAATTGTCATGGAAAGGAGTGAAAAGCTTGAAAGAAGTTTTGCTTGCGTATTTTGCCAAGCTCTCCAAGACTATCAAGCCGAATACTCTTTGGTCCAAGTATTCGATGTTGAAGAGCAAGCTTAAAATTGAAAAAGATGTGGATATCAGCAGGTATTTCAAGTTAACAGCATTTCTTAAGAAAATGAATATTGGTTTTCAACCAAAAAAGCTAAAGTTTTTACCAATGAACAAATTAGTAAGTTCCTACTAGAAGCACCTGACGAAATTTACTTAATGATCAAAGTGGCAACAATATTCGGACTGGCGGGAGCATGCCGGAGAGAAGAGCTTTGCAATTTAACTACAAATGATGTTATTGATAAAGGCGATTTTGTAATGATTAACATATCTCAATCAAAAAACCATACATCCCGATGTTTTACAATTTCAAAAGAGGTAAAAATGGAAAATATTTGGCATTGTATAGAAAATATGCAAGTTTAAGAAAACCTAATACTAAGCATAATAGATTTTTACTCAATATAAAAAGGGAGTTATCTCAGTCCAGTGTGTGGGCATAAATTCCTTTGGCAAGATGCCAGCAGATATCGCTGGGTACCTCGGTCTTCCAGACCCTCATTTATACACAGGCCATAGCTTCCGCCGATCATCTGCGACAATGTTGGCAGATTCCGGGGAAGGCATAACCAATATTAAAAGACTGGGCGGCTGGAAATCGACTTCAGTTGCCGAAGGTTATATCGAGGAGTCCGCAAAAGAACGAACCAGAATATCAAACAAAATCTTAAATCAGAAAGACCCAACAACATTTACGACATCAGCATCCGCCTCCCAATCTGAAATATATTCTATTCAAACCGAGATACAAAGAAATCCAGGTAATGCAGAGGTAGAAAGTGGCAATACTGGGTCTACGACCACCATACCCAAGGTTTTGTCATCTGCTATAAATTTACAAAATGCCAACAACTGCTCCTTTATAATTAATATAAATAGTGATAAGATTTAGATTTAGTTTTTTTCTTAATATGTAATAAAAAATACAAAATACATATATTATAGACGAACTGTTTTATTTATTTTCCTAAGCTAGTAGAAAAAATGTTGTTCCTAACACTTGCGGAAAGTATTTTATCCTACGCTAGTAGAAAAATATTGTTCCTAACGTTTGCGGAAAGTATTTTTCCGCACTCGATTGCTATCCGAACTCCGCTTCGCGTCGTTCGGCTAACTGCAATCGCGTGCGGAAAAATGATACTTTCCGCACTTGTTAGGAAAATAACTATTGTATACTTTTTTTTATAGGCATTTGGCCAAGCATTAGGTCATATTTAAACTGCAATGTCGGTATTTTTACTTTAAAAGATTATCCAGTGTGTTTCTTAATTGCGGTAAGAAAATTTAAGGGCATATTCCCAAGGCCGCTTTCGGACGGGCGACTTTTTGCAGTGGATGTTGACTACAAAAATATCGGCGTCTTGTCGCCAATTTCGACTATAACAGTATAGTAAGAACATTTTAAAAGCCCAAATTCGGTACCCTTTGAAAATAATACAAAAAAACATAAAAAACGCCGCCTGCAATCGGACTATTTTATACAAAGGCGCCGCTATCCTTTACAGCGACGCGCCGATACACTATGGGATAGAAATCCATTATTTTGGCCAAAAATGAACTTTGAAATTTTAATGGCTCATGCTGTGTATTTCAAAGTAGATATTTTATGTTTTATTTGTTTTCTGGGAGATTAAATTTAAACAAAATATTATTTGGCTTTTCTCCAGAATAAAATTTAAAGTTTATTTAATATTTTAAGAAAATTAAAACTTTTTATACTTTATGAAGAACAATTCTGCTCTTCAATAATATAATAAAAGTTATTATTGCTTTAAAAGAAATAAAATAATGAAATATTTAATATTAAGTTACTTACAATACAACAAGGTTCATTGGCACTCGGTTGAAATCATTTTTATGCATCAAAATAAAATCTTAACAAGACGCCAGACGAGAACTGGGCCAATGTTTACCACATTTTTGAGACGCAAACATTCAAGTTTATAAGTTTTTAGGTAAACTGTTTACCAGATTTTGGTAAACTATTTACCACATTTTTGAGACGCAAACATTGGCCCAGTTCTCGTCTGGCGTCTTGTTAAGATTTTATTTTGATGCATAAAAATGATTTCAACCGAGTGCCAATGAACCTTTGTTGTATTGTAAGTAACTTAATATTAAATATTTCATTATTTTATTTCTTTTAAAGCAATGATAACTTTTATTATATTATTGAAGAGCAGAATTGTTCTTCATAATGTATAAAAGTTTTAATTTTCTTAAAATATTAAATAAACTTTTAGAATTTTATTCTGGAGAAAAGCCAAATAATATTTTGTTCAAAGTAGATACTCCAAACTACATGTACGCAAAATTATAAAAGGATATGACGACTTCTATTGGGGTAATAAGAAACTTGAAAATGTATTTTAAGTAAACATAAATATACAACATTTAATCTACTTAGTTTATTATTAGCCTTGTTTACTAAAAAAACTTAAAGAGTTTAAATAATAAGAGCTATTGTTGTGTTTCCAATGCAGTCTCGCGAAGTCTCGCTACTTTTGTCAAAGATTTTTTTACCTTTTCTTTATCAGTTTTTGTACTTACAATTGCCTTCCTATTTTTGCTACTTCTGAGTGTAAGGACAGATACAAGATTTTTTATAATTTACAAGGTTTTCCATTTTAAAATTTAAACTAAACGCTAAAACTCAAGAAGACGGGCCCTGATGGATATATCTTTTACAACTAGAGAGTCTTTCAGCAATTTTTTGGCGTTCAACCAATTATAACTAATAATTTGACTCTTTGTTTGACCTCCGGACAGTGCGGACGTGCGTAGAGGACTACAAAGTTCTTCCCGGCGTGGCGGCTAGAGGTGTTTTTACCCTTCGGGGATCAAGGAAACATTCACGCTAAGTAAATTGACGGCATCTTTCTTCTGGATCTAAGCGCTGTGAGCGAAGATTCCTATAAGCTGATGGTATCCTGTTTGGTGGTGAACACGAGGTATTTCTCAAATGGCGGGAAATAGATGGGCGTGCCATGGGAACTGTCGGTAGTGAAAGTGAAGGTTATACGTAACACCAGTAGCAGATCTTGGTTTGACAGCCGAAAATTTATGCATTGCATCGATCATTGAATTGTTTGTTTTTCTTTTTGGAATTTCTGGGAGCTACGAGCTGGATTATCCAGATTTTCCGCCGACGAAACCCTGGAAAACATAGTCCGGAAGGGGGAGAGTGGTGGATTGGACCTGAAGGGACCAAAACCAAGAAAAAAATAGAGAGAGAGAACTAATAATAACCGCGGTAATAATTGGTGACAACGTTGACGTATAATACATTGTTTAAACGTCAACATAACCGATTGGTAAATACCGTTTTAAAATTGTTTCTTCGCCTAAAATTAATGTTTATGTTTACTTTTATACGTCTTTAAAAATATCAATATTTTTACAAATAACCTCCCTACGTATATACAGAAGCCGCTCTTTGTTCCCTCCTGCCGGGCCCCTTTTTTCTGCTGAGCTTGCTGCCTGCTAGAGAACCGGTTCCGTAGACCTCGAGTTTATTCCTTACTTGGTATTGATTCTTTTTATTGACCTTTTGTTTGTAAGCGTGGTTGCCAAGTTAAAGTCAAAACAAAAATCACCAAAATAATAATAATAAAAGAAACAAATAAAAAATTTGACAAATCATAAATTAAAAGTTGTATTTTAAAATCACAAGATCTTTCCTCTAATATCAAAAAAAAAAAAAAAAAAAAAAAATTGAATCAGGTTCTGATAAAAACTTACTTTTTTGATATGCTATGAAACTTTTATACAAGGACTTGTTTTATACCTGTTTTTGTTATCGTTGTATATCGAGGTCTTGGAGCTTACAAGATCTTCTTCCTCTTCCTCTTCTTTGGTTTTACCGGCTCTTATTTTGCTTTTGCATGATATATTTTTTTTTATCTTTGGACAAACCACGAAGGCTATAAGCCTAAATACTAACGTACTGTGGGTGTCTTAAGCGAGGTAAGAGGAGTTTGTTGACACGGGACTTAAATACTTGAAGATTTGGGGAGGAAGGAAAGACCTCCTCGGGCAGCAGGTTCCACATTCTAGAAACACTAGGGATAAAAGAACGAACAAAGTGGGAAGTTCGGGGCATGTCCAGTTAGACCGTATAGGGATGCATACGCGCGAAACCACGAGTTTCTCTTTTTGGGAACCGTAAGTGGAAGAACTATACTGGACAATTCTTCAGAGCAGAAGCCATGGAAGTACCTATAAAAGCGATAAATCCCACACAGTCCGACGATGGCAAGAGAGGGAAGCCTTTCTGTAAGTATAGGATCATTAATAGGACGAACAGCTCTTCTTTGAATAGAATCAAGAATGCTTGAGGCTTGTGGGGGCGCCATGCCCCAGATATAAGAACAATATTCCAAGGGAGGTCGGATTTGGGACACATACAAAGTGTATAAATTAGAGAGAGAATAAATACTTTTTGGCTCGAAAGAGAAATCCAAGCTTTTTTGAAGCTGCCGTGGCTATAGATACAATGTGTTTATGCCAGTTAAGGTTACTTTCTAATGTAACGCCCACAAGATTGAAGGTGAAATATTTAACCCGACGTGTTTCTAGTACCACGCCACGTGCCACCGGTTTTATAGTAGGCAGAGGCAGAAATAAGAGAAATGTATTGTAAGTAGGTGATACGTGTTTTAGAAATGTATTTTTATTATTTATCTAAAAATATGTAATCAGGTTCTGTCCGAGGCTATGTGCATTCGAAAAAGTTTGTTTACTTTATCATTTTTTGTGTACTTGGCGGCATCGCTTTCAGAATGAATAAAATATGGGCCCATCTATATATAAGTATGTAATTGCAGCTTTTGGGGATTGAAGCTTTGCAATGTAATAGAAAAATGTGTTACATAAAAAAAAATTAAAGGGTTTTCAATAAATATTGTCTGCAAGTTTAGCTCTCCATAAAGAATTGTGTTCAAATAGAACGGCGAATATAGTAAAAATATCATAAATATATACCAAATATTCTAAATAATTACCAAAATAGGTAAGGTAAGCAGAGGCACATTTACATATTTGCCGCCCGTAGGCTAATAATTTTAGCCGCCCCTAATTTTTTCCTTTTTATTAAAAAACAATTTTGTTTTGAAGAGCACAAAAAAAGGTCTTCACTTTCCTTTCTACCTACGAAATTAAAAATCAAAAAATCACCTAAACAATTTATAAAGTACAAAATCTGCCGCCCTCTAAAATAATCTGCCGCCCCTTAAAAAAAAGCCGCCCTCTACGCTCCAGCCTACTCGGCCTTCTGGTAAATACGCCACTGAAGGTAAGGTACATCTTTTAAACTCAAAAATATTTTAAATAATTTGTATAATTCTAAAACAAGATTGAGTGTTTTTTCTGTAGCAAAATAACATAATAATAAAGGGTGTTTTTTAGGTTGGATAGAACTTTACATGGCAACAACTGTCAGACTTAACTGTCAATCTGACACTGTTCATAAAATTTATTTTCAGTATACTTTGGCAAATCATCATGAATAAACTTACGCTTGACCAACGTTACCAAATTATCCAAATTTACTTTGAAAATCAGTCATCAGTTCGCCAGACTCATAGAAGACTTCGTGAATTTTATGGGCCACACGATCGTCCATCTGAGTTACTAATTCGTCGTACTGTGGATAGATTTCGTACCACGTACTCTTTACACGATGTGAAAACACCACTACGTCGAAGGAATGTGCGTAATGAAAGAAATATTGCCGCTGTGCGTGAAAGTGTGGAAGAGAATCCAAAGTTATCCATTCGTCGTCGGTCGCAACAAGTTGGGCTCTGTCCGTCAACTACCTGGCAAATTTTGCGGAAAGATCTTGATCTATACCCCTATAAGATCCAACTGGTGCAAGAATTAAAGCCGCAAGATCATGGCTTGCGTCGTCGTTTCGCTAACTGGGCATTAGGACAGCTGGAAGGTGACCCGTTGTTTTATCGTAAGATTCTGTTTAGCGACGAGGCTCATTTTTGGCTTTCTGGATTTGTGAATAAACAAAATTGCCGGATATGGTGTGATGCTAATCCACAGGAAATCCAACAGACTCCATTACATTCAGAAAAAGTGACCGTGTGGTGTGGTTTACATGCTAATGGGATCATCGGACCTTATTTTTTTTAAATGAGGCTGGACAGAACGTTACGGTCAATGGAGAACGTTACCGAACCATGATTCATGAATATTTGTTTCAAAATATGGATGATATTGATCCAGACGAGATGTGGATGCAACAGGATGGCGCTACATGCCACACGGCGAACGAAACTATCGCCTTGTTGCAAACAAGGTTTGGCGACAAATTAATTTCGAGAAATGGACCTGTTACCTATCCACCCAGATCCTGTGATGTGACGCCCCTAGATTATTTTCTGTGGGGCTACGTCAAGTCATTAGTGTATGCTGATATTACTCGTTTTATTCATGATATACGACCGGAAATATTCGAAAAAGTCACTCAAAATTGGACTAAGAATAGCCTATCTGGTAGACTGCCGCGGTGGCCACATGCCGCAAATAATTTTTAAACGTTAATGTAATAAGTTGTTCTTTTACATAGCATTATGTTTTCGATCACAATATATTTACTTTCATATTTTTATAGATTAAAGTTATATCATCGTTAAAAAACACCCTTTATTAGTTGCTTTCCTTTTGTAACTTATCTTAGCCCAGCAAAGCAAAAATCTTAGCTGAGCTAACAAATAGAAGTGGTGTAAAAGGAACCAGTGAGTTCCTATTTTAAAAGGAATCATTATCTAAGCAGCCGACTTAAAATTAACTAAGATTTGATGTAAAAGGAAAGCAGCTATTATGTTCTTTAGAAAATAAAATATACGTGTACTTACCAGTTTTTTAAAAATATCCATAATTGAAACAAAGTATGTTCAAATATATGTGTAAGCTTTAACATTTAGTTATCTTTTTTTGCATATATTAGCACTACACACCCAAAAAAATATTTGCACGCACAAAAAGATTGTTAATTTTTAACACATATACATTAAAGTGCTAAATAAATAAAATTGTTACCATGTCAATATGCAAAATTAATGTCAATCACCTTAAAAGGAAAAACAAATATGCGGTTTGTTTTATTCTGAGAAAATTTACGTACATTGTGATAAATAAACCAATCCCTAGCAATTTAAATTAAAAACAGATTATTACAGAGGGAAGCCATTAGCAGTTTACAGATTCAATATAATACAGGGTGATGAACAAAAGCGGTTTTCCCCTATATCTTTCTTACCATTTAAGGTTAATTAAATGTAAATTCGGTGCTCTTTGATAAGAAAAAAATAATCACAAAAAGTTTAAAGCAAATAAATCGGCATACTTGTCTTCGCGGCCGCCTTTGCTATATTTCTTTTATGATATGCCGGTTGATGCAGCTGGTCATCGCACTATGGGATAGAAATTATTTTTTTTTGGTCAAAATTCTGAAACTTACCAATCTAACTTAATATGAGGTGCTTTTTACTGGAAAAATATTGTTAATTATTACAAATGCTTTTTGGCAACCTAAAACTTATTATATGTTATTATAAATTTACACCCCGCTTAACATTATTATTTTTTATTGTACAAAATAAACTAAAATGTCAGATTGTTTGGTTAATTCGGTAGTATTCTAATCAGTAATCCGATGATTATTATCTCATATGATATACAGGGTACGACAATAGGTATGATTTTTTAAAATGGAATACCCTGAATATTATATCACCACCAAATAAATCTTTTAAAATGCTTTAAAAAAATATTATATTTGATGTGTCTATCTCAATTAGTTTCGGAAATATGATCATCCAAATCTGAAAAATACTTTAAGATTATTCTTAGAAGCGTCATAGAGATACATCTTCTCAACTTTTTTATTTTTTAACGTATAAAATTAATAAAAACACCGTTTTGTTGGGTAGGTTCTGTAGAATCCATATCTTTCATCAGAATACTTTTATCTTTTAGGATATACAGTGTAGGACAAAACATATTAAATTTTAAAATGGAAAACCTTGTAAATTATAAAAATATCTTGTATCTGTCCTTACACTCAGAAGTAGCAAAAAGTAGGAAGGCAATTGTAAGTAGAAAAACTGATAAAGAAAAAGGTAAAAAAATCTTTGACAAAAGTAGCGAGACTGCATAGGAAACACAACAATAGCTCTTATTATTTAAACTCTTTTACTTTTTTAGTAAACAAGGCTAATAATAAACTAAGTAAATTAAATGTTGTATATTTATGTTTACTTAAAATACATTTTCAAGTTTCTTATTACCCCAATAGAATCCTTTTATAATTTTGCGTATATGTAGTTTGGAGTATCTACTTTGAAATACACAGCATGAGCCATTAAAATTTCAAAGTTGCTTTTTGGCCAAAATAATGGATTTCTATCCCATAGTGTATCGGCGCGTCGCTGTCAAGGATAGCGGCGCCTTTGTATAAAATAGTCCGATTGCAGGCGGCCTTTTTTATGTTTTTTTTGTATTATTTTCAAAGGGTACCGAATTTGCGCTTTTAAAATGTTCTTACTATACTTGCATTTAAACACTTCCGGTTTAGCTGTAAATGACTGCTACTTTAAAATTATAAATTGCACCCTCGGTATAATATGTTTTTATTTCGATAGTACCACACATTCTTAATAGATTGTACCTTATACAATGCATTTCTTTAATGTCCCCCTCCCCCATATATATTTTTAACGAATTAATTTTAAAAAGCTAAACTTTGGGATATAGGGGGATCTTGTGGCGTACCATTTTAAAGCTCACTGAAACTGAGCTCAGTTGTCGTTCTGGCGGACGGAGGTAAACGGGGCGCGAAAATATCTCTTTTACCTGCACGCCTGTAAGGTTACGTTTATATCATAGGTAAATGAGGCGCCAGTCCTTCCCGAGAGAAGGTGTGGGTCAGGGCAGGTAAGAATTCCTATAATTGACACTAATAATTTGTATACTACTTAATCAGTGAATAAGTAGACTACATTTTGTAAAATGTACTTCGTATTTGTCAAGTGTATAATATGTAAATGTTTTTTGATGCAATAAATGTTTCGTAATTAATAACATTTTTAAAAATGGACCAACATTTTATTTCGATACCTTTACTTTAAAGAAAACATTTGCGCCCCGTTTACCTTTACGATTTTATTGACCCCAAGATCACTGCGCCCCATTTACCTGTTCAATAAAACTTTAGTGAAGGCCTTGCGCCCCGTTTACCACCGCCGGTTCTGGCGGTGTCGTTAAGATTTTATATTATTGGATTATGATAAAATAATTTCGACCGGAAGCTTATGAACCTTTGTTTAGAGTTTGCAACATATTCTGTATAGTAAGTAATTTTTTCATTAATTTATTTCTTTTAAAGAATCTTATTTTTTTAACTTTGACGCGAAATTAAAAGAATTTTGTAATATTGAGTCGCTACTCGTGCTTTCAAAATATTATTTTCAATACTATAACTATTTTGGTAAAAATTAAAACAGTTTCACCTGGGAATGATATTATATCGGAATAGGTATTCACACTTAAGATGCTGCGTAGAACTTTCCCAGGTATAAAATTACCATGAAATCTGATGTTGTTCAATCTAGTATTATGGGATAAAATTATTTCAGGTTATCGATATCACATAAATAGGTTCAATAAAATCCCTGTGAATAATCTATTCAGTACTTTTACTATTTTTATTGCGAAGATTTTACGTCCGTAAATTTTAACTTCGTATATTTTTGGGGTGGTCTATCCGGATCGAATATCACTAGCCTAAATCCCACTGAAATCCCCGAATTAAGCAAGATAAAATAAGAAAAATAAATCCAATCCCAACTATTTTGAAGATTGGATTAAGGTGTAAGTCAAACCAATTACACTTCATGAAATAAACGGGTTAATCCCACATTGAATCCGGATCGAGGTTTTGCGTTTAACTTCACTCTGGTTTTTGATTAAGTGTCAAAAATCAGCTGGTAAATTTGTTTGGTTAGAAATCATTATTTTGTATTTAAACTTTTATTATGTTAAAACTGAAACAAACATTTTACATTTAAAAAAACTAATAATAAAATAACTTAACATTAAATTTGCCATAGTTTCTTTATTTTACATGATTCATATATATTTTTTAGAAATATCAATTAATAAAATATGTCATGCGCAAAATAAAAACCTTTGAAAAACAAAGTGAGATTTAGGATTCATATAATAAGCTGCTATATTTTCTATGCGGATAGACCACTTAAATAAGCTTAGAAATAATATTACTACCACAACCCCTGTCTTAAATCCCTAACCCAGAAAGCCCGGGTTCGGCCTTCACAGGGGAGACATGTTTAGGTGCTGTGAAATACAAAAACTGCATGTTTTAGTGCTTAAACAACGTTGACGGTACAGGGAAAAAAATAGGCGCAACAGATAAAAAGTTATTGTTAGTAAAAAAGTGTGCAAGTTTAATTTGGCCCACCCTGTATATGGAGATTATAAATAAGAGTTTCAGTTAAAATTATAAAATGTATTTAACCGAAAATGGCTACTGTGTTAATTTCAACACAATTTTTGAAATGATTTTCAAAATAATTCTGGTACAAATAACTTACTAATATTTGTCAACGTTTAAAAACAGTACCTACTTCACCAATTAATATCTTGGCGCCAAACTCCTTAAGTACTTTTAAAAACGTTTAATAAAATAATGTCTTTTTAAGTTTTATGCATATAAAAGTGGTTTGTTTCATCGGTTCTTCAGACGGACTTAAATCCGGTGGGGGAGAGGGATAGTTCCGAGCCAACGATCTTTCCCACACAACTGCTTAAGCCTCTTATGTCTTAGTACATTTACTATTCGTTATGGAAATTTTTAAGACTTGATAACTAATTAGGTTTTACGGTTCGTTTATGAAAGTAAGTCTATTACAGGATACAATAGTAAAAAATAATTGTCACATAACAGAAAGTGGGTATAAAAACGATTTTTAAGTTCCTTTTGTGTGCACAACGAGTTTAGTAATATGTTTTAATTCCTTGGTCAAAGCAAAACGTTGGTTATTATTGTTTTTAGTTATTATGAAAAACCTTTAAAGGCCCACAAATTGTCCTATACTCTATCTTTTTGCAAGAGATAGTAATAAAAATGTCTCGGGACGGTTAGAAGGTTGTAAACCATAGGCGCCCCAGTCTCTGTGCAAAGAACAGGTAGAAATACACCGAATTGCGTTAAATAAGGATTATAAATTTTATATATATTTTAGTATCTTTCCGTATGTGCAACTGAGTGGTTATAAATTGTTAGAGTATTGTTCAAAGTATTACAGTATTGTAAAAATGGCTTCTCCGCAGAAACGCGCTATGTCTCGGCCATTTAACTGTAAACGAAAAGCAGATTGTTAAAAACGTATTCGATTATACAGTGTTAAACTAGAGTTGTTGCAGCTAGTAAAAAGTGAAGTCGCCACAAATAAAGCTAAGTACACACGTTTTGTAATTGATGAAATAGCTAAGAAACAAAATATATCTGTATATCGGCTGCCACCTTATCACTGCGAACTAAACCCCATAGAACTTATATGGGCACAAGTGAAAGGTGAAGTAGCCAGAAATAATACTACGTTTAAACTAGTAGATATAAAAAAACTATTTCAAATTGCCATATCTAATGCTTCCCCAGAAAATTGGAAAAAGTGTGTCGAACATGTATTAGAAGTAGAAAATAAAATGTGGTCTTTGGATATAATAGTGGATACAACTGTTGAACCTCTAATTATACAAGTAGACTCATATGACTCAAGTAGTGATAGTATGTCAGATATGGAAGAATGTGAATAACTAGATGTAGATTATGTAGCATATTTAATTAGGTATAGATTATATTTTAAATAATTATTTTTTGACTATGCATTTTTAATGTGTATTATTTTCTTAATAAAATGGTTATTATTAACTATAATTATACCAACTGTACAATATTGATATACTATAAATTTTAAAATAAATTTTTACACATATAAAAGAAACAAGATTTTCATTTTACCTAAACTGTTTAAAAAGGGTAAGTTCCCAAAAATAAACTCAAGCGCACTGCCACTGTCAAGGTTTTTATCACATTATTCCCACGTAAATACGGGTAAACATCTGTTATTCCTTTGTATTTGACCCAAGAGGTTGACGAATATTAGAGCGGAGTCTGCCGGCCTAAAATTATGATGCCTTATCAGTACATTACAGGTAGAATTGAAGAAAAATATTTATACTCGGACTAACACAGAAAGCGAATTGCCATAAAATTAAATGATTTATTACTATCGCTTGCAACGAAACAGGGTATAGACAATCTATACTACTAACTACCACAAGGGCCCCGGTATAAGTAAAAGTTACGGGCCTAGCTAAAGAGCAAAAAAAAGGTCCCCACTCCTTTGCTACTTTTACGTTTCTTATGTCGCCCTTCCCTCCCCCTCATTCATTTCAAATTGCCCCAATCAGTTCGGGCCCCAAGAATTTGTACCGTTTTCAATGTTCCCTCTGCGGCCCTGACTACCACTCTAAAAGTTGCGAAAAAAATGCTTTACGAATTCCGGATACTTACATCAATTTTAGGCGTTCAACCAATTATAACCGCGGTAATAATTGGTGACAACTTTGACGTATAATACATTGTTTAAACGTCAACATAACCGATTGGTAAATACCGATTTAGAATTGGTTCTTCGCCTAAAATTGATGTAAAATATGACGATCTAGTCCTACACCTGAAACATTTGACATTGCTAGGCTGGGTTAAAGCGTCGCTTCCATTTATGGCGCTATGAATATTCGTGGTAGACTCGTCAAAAGGAACTTCCCCAAAAAGGTATTAAAAGGGTTTTTATAATGAAGATCATTTCATTACTAGCTTACGGACTATTGTATTTTGGGACAAAGAATTTGTAGTAGCGTTTTTTTTTCGGAACTTTTTAGACACATCCTGTGTAGTAAAATATGAGTGACATGCATCGCACAAAACTTTGATAGTACCACCGAATAGTACCGTAAATTTAAATTTCAATTTAATACTTGCTTGAAGCAGCATTATAAATAAACACCTGAATCAAAGCCAACCCGTTTCCGTTGCAAAGCTCCATGTCAAATAAATAAATATGGGTATCAGGAGTCACCATAAAAATAATTACATAAATGGTAAAAACAGTTAAAGAGATAAGTGTAGGAAGCGATTATGTTTATCGCCAGTAGCTAGAAGAAATGTTGATTTAGAAAAGTATACGTAGCACGCGAGTTAGGAATTTAATCTCTATAAAAACTTGAAGAATTTGTTATAAAGGAAGAGTAATTTCTTCTAAAGACAGAATAAAAAAAAAATAAAAAATTAGAAACAAGAAAACAATTAAAAATATGTGATATAAAAATTTAACCAAGGTAAAAACATAATGATTTTAGTATACAGACAGGTCCACGCTACTAGAAACATACACTGGGATACTTATCACGTATTTGCAATGAAGGTAGTAACGTATAAACCTCGCAAAAACGATGCGATAAAATTGTCTGATGTTTTTTATTACAAACTGAGATCTCGTTCAGTAGTAAATTTATCAGTTCCCAGTGTATGTTTCTAGTAGCGTGGACCTATCTGTAGGTACACACTTAATATACGCAAAAAAACCTACATTACTTAAAATACCCTTGTCATTCAAATAAAATCATTAGGACATTTATTAAGTTGTTTGTTGGAAACCCAATTATAAGCACAAAAATATAAAACAATATATGATTTCAAAAATTTAATACAAACGAAAGCCAAAAGATATTGGGTAATTTTCTAGAAACCTGCGGCAACTCCGATTTTGACGAAATTTGGTATACGGGGTTTTTGGGGCGTTGATCACGAATCTGATTTTTTGGCGGAAACGTTTCGTTCTTGAGATATTCATCATCAGACTTGAAATTAAAACTAATCCTATTTTTACAATATTCCTCCTTCTTTTGCACACAATTCTTGATTTAAAGCTAAAATGGCACACAATATTTGATTTTCACCTTTTAAAACCCCGTTTTTACGCATTTTACATTAGTTTTGCATTAAATCGCATAGCTATACTTTGAATCATTTCAATCCCAGTGTGCCATGAAGCCCAATGTGTATGTATGGTTGCCGCATTATCAAAGAAAAGCCACGCAATTTAATGCAAAAATAATGTAAAAAACGTAGAAAAACGGGGTTTTAAAAGGTGAAAATCAAATATTGTGTGACACTTTAGGTTTAAATCAAGAATTGTGTGCAAAAAGAAGGGGAATATAGTGAAAATAAGCTTAGTTCAAATTTGAACTTTGATGATGAATATCTCGAGAACGAAACGTTTCCGCCAAAAAATCTTTCAGATTCGTGATCAGCGCCTCAAAAACCCCGTATACCAAATTTCGTCAAAATCGAGTTGCCGCAGGTTTCTAGAAAATTACCAGATGAACTAGGATATATATGGATATATTTTTTCTCCTGAACATAAATCTGTGGTCACCCCTCTTTAATGGAAAAAAAAGGTTTTTTATTTTATTATTATTTTATTTTGTCCTTACTAATATAATTATGGGACAGGAAGTCATCTAACAGTTATCTGAAATATCAGTGTATATTTTCTTCCAGGCTTCTTTTTGCCACAAAAATAAAAGAGTTTTAAAACCAATTGCATGTCTTTACATAGATACATTATACGATTTCAACGACCTTGAATATCATTTATTAAGACTTTATGTAGTCCATTTTTCATGTTGATAAGTAGATGTAGGAAGCAATTATCGGATTCATCGCTTGGAGCTAAAGAAAATTACTTAAATATGTAAATTGACGTGTAAAGATTTTTTTAAGGTAATGACCGCAAAACTATAAAATAAGAGCAATGAAAACTAGATTTAGAATTAAAAAGCTGTTAAAGTATTTAAATTATGGAAAATGTTATTTAAAGTCCCAACAAAAACATAAATATCATGAAAAAGGTGAACCAAATTTAATACTATGCTTTGCTGTGGGCTTTGTCGCAAAAGAATAGAGGTCTAAATAAGTGCCAAGTTCTGTACAAAATCCAAATATACAGGGTGTTCCAAATTAAACTTGCACACTTTTTAACTAATAATAACTTTTTATCTGTTGCGTCTATCTTTTCCATTTTTAAGCGGCTAATAGGTAGATATGTTTTCTTTAGGTTTGCCAATTTTGGTTTAATAGATTTATACAGAATTGGACTTACGAGACTTTTTCCAAAATACTGTATTTAACTTCGTTGCAAAAGAAATCTGATTTAGCTACAATTAAGCTAATAGGTTTTTCTTGTAGATAAACTATGGGAAATGATTCAGTAAAAGCGAACCCGTCAACAATTGGAGGATTTAAGAATAATAATTATTTTTGATAAATAATGCTCTCCATAAAGCATGCACTTCTCTCGATTTTAAAAAGAACTTTTATTGGTGTCCTTTGGAAATCAAAAATGGTAGGTTGCCATGGTTACTGAGTTAGATGCTTAACAAACTAAACAGTAAATTAATTAATAATAAACGTATTAGCCTAATTGTAGATACAATAACGTTTTTTTGCAACGAATTTTAATGCATCATTTTGGAAAAAGTCCCGTAAGTCCAGTCCTGTCTAAATCTATTTGACCAAAATTTGAAAACCTAGAGAACACGTACCTGCCTATTAGCTCCTCAAAAATGAAAAAGAGAAGCGTAACAGAAAAAAGTTATTAGTAGTTAAAAAGTGTGCAAGTTTTATTTGGCCCACACTGTATATAAAATTTTAGAGAAGGGTAGATTTGACTTTGCCAGTTTTTATCAAAATTAAAAAACTATTTAAATAAGTTGAATGAATAACTTTATTAAATGACACAGCCAAGCATAATTTTAGTCTTGAAGTTGGCTCACCTTTTTCACATTTATGTTTTTGGTGGGATATTACCTTTTGTAAGAATTATAATATTTGGTAATTTTCTAGAAACCTGCGGCAACTCCGATTTTGACGAAATTTGTTATACGGGGGTTTTTGGGGCGCTGATCACGAACCTAAAAGAATTTTTTGGCGGAAACGTTTAGTTCTTGAGATATTCATCATCAGACTTGAAATTTAAACAAATCCTATTTTTACAATATTCCCCCTTCTTTTTGCACACAATTCTTTATTTAAAGCTAAAGTGGCAAACAATATTTGATTTTCACCTCTTAAAACCCCGTTTTTACGTATTTTGCATTATTTTTGCATTAAATTGCATAGCTACACTTTGAATCATTTCAATCCCAGTGTGCCATGAAGCCCTTTGTGTATATATGGTTGCCATTATGAAAGAAAAGCCACGCAATTTAATGCAAAAATAATGTTAAAAACGTAGAAAAATGGGGTTTTAAAAGGTGAAAATCAAATATTTTGTGACTCTGGCAAATAAAATTAAATTTTTTCGAAGTCAGAAGAAACCACTCAATTATGCGAAACTAACTTTTTGTCTTAGAATTTATTGCTTCCGGTACGCGGTGACCCATGCGACGCCCTGTATAACACAATGGGTAGTCGGGCTTAGGGACGACCTGTTACTTTGTTCTTTGTTACTTCTTCTAGCCTTGAACTTATATCGGGGAGTTTTAAGAAGTAAGCAAATAAAGCAATAAGGAATATTTAAAAATGTTGCAAGAACTATCGGTTAAGCTAATTAGTTAGGAAACTACCATTTTAAATTAACATCAGAGAATACTAGACTTAACGGATTTCTTAATTATTAGATATTTAATAATTTAACCACAGTCTCCAAAATCATACTTGTGTAAACATAAAAGTCTACATGTGTGCAAGTATAGTTAAAATGGTGTTAGTTAAACACCGCTACGTCATTCTTTAATATCATTAAAGGCCCAAACACACATCTCATCGGCTACAGAAACCCCAAATTTGCGGTAGCTAGTTATTCGATGCTACAAAATGGCGATGTCCATGGTAAAAAAATACATAGCAAGTCGGTGCTTTTGTATGTAAACAATTGGTTGTTGATGACGTAGCTGTGTTGAACTTACAGCGTTCGTACTTTACCAGCAACAACACAATATAATATACTAAGTCTAAGTAACATTGGTGGCAACATGCAAGACCCAAATGGACGAAAAGTATTTACAGAAATTACCCGATTTTTATTGGGAATTTAAATTAAGGGACACAATGTTGCAGCATGGTTAATTAGCTGATAAACATTGGTATCTAAATCAAAATGTCGAAAAATATTTACCATATTTACAGAAATATACTATTTTGGTTTTGTGTCTCGACCACATAAGAAATCCGACTTTGTACATTTTGCTTAATGGCAGAATTTTTAACAGAGTCCATGATGACAACCATCAAGGCACTTGGCACAAATTGTAGACTAACTCTTTTTATATTTTTATTGCATTTAATAAATAAATCACAAAAAAACTAAAAAACACGCTTTTATATGCAACCGAACTAAAAATTAGAAAATAATTTTTCATTAAAAATATTGTCATTTCATAGTAAAAAGCGTGGGGTGCATTTTACTATTTTTTCATAACTTTTCCATCATAGATATTTGCAAATATAATAATTATAACATTTAATATATTTATCACCCCACGCTTTTACTATGAAATGACAATATTTTTTTTAATGAAAAATTATTTTCTAATTTTTAGTTCGGTTGCATATAAAAGCTTGTTTTTAGTTTTTTTAAACTATTAATTATTTTTCATTTTTTAGTTTCTGCTACTCTTGACAAAATGGCGAAAAATTTTTTAATGAACAAGAGTGGCAAATTTTAAAATTTTTCCAACAGATTGCAAGTCACTAAAAATTTCTTCTTCATTAAGTAGCAAAGTTTGAAATTTTGCCAACAGATGGCAATCCAGGCAATGTTTGGACCGTTGCCAATATATTGCAACCCACTAAAAAATTTCTTCTTCATTTAATAGCAAAGTTTGAAATGTTGCCAACAGATGGCAACCTAGGTGTTGTTTTTATAATAAAATGGATTTTTTTCCTGGCGATCCAAAAAAAGATAACGGGATACTGTTTGCAGATTATTGCATTGTCATGTTTCCTTAATACGTGTGCAAAGTTTCAAAGAAATCGAATAGCTGGAAGTTGGTTAAAATTAGACTCAAAGATTCCGTTACATAGCCAGATAGTTACAACCCAAGTTAATAAAAAGCGTGTTAACGGCATTTATTAACTGTTATTGTTCATAAAAATTGAACACCAATGGTGCAACTAACCCAATTGTGTAAAAGAACTTATTAATTTTTATTGTTCATAAAAATTGAACACCAATGGTGCAACTAACCAAATTGTGTAAAAACTAAAAAATTTCTTCTTCATTTAATAGCAAAGTTTGAAATGTTGCCAACAGATGGCATCCTAGGTGTTGTTTTTATAATATAATGGAATTTTTTTTTCCTGGCGATCCAAAAAAAGATAACGGGATACTGTTTGCAGATTATTGCATTGTCATGTTTCCTTAATACGTGTGCAAAGTTTCAAAGAAATCGAATAGCTGGAAGTTGGTTAAAATTAGGCTCAAAGATTCCGTTACATAGCCAGATTGATAGATAGTTACAACCCAAGTTAATAAAAAGCGTGTTAAAAATATATTTAAAAATACAATTTTAACTGCCTCAACAGCAAGAAAAAATGAATATGAAATGTCATGTTCCAGTGGGAAAAACAAAACAATAAACAAACTTTTCTGTATGTAAAGTCAGTGCGTTTAGTAAAGAGGCCACCGACGTCATCATTATCTACGCAAAATCTTTTGTAACTCTCTTTTAATCGCGGTTTCGAGGGCTTCGTATCGTTAGCTAGGAAGTAGACATTTTAAAGATTTGATTTAAAAAATAAATAACATTTTAAATACGGGATGAGGGAATAAGAGGAGATTTTGGGCTGAAAATGATGACGTCGTTGGCCTCTTTACTAAACGTGCGGACCCTACAAGAACAGGAGGAACTTCTTTAATCCCCCTCGTATATAAATCAGATATGACCCCTTAAAAGAACAAAGTTATTGTGATAAACGGCTACCTTAATGAAAAGGCAGGGTCAGCAGACCTATAAATTATATTGCAGGTGACCGACTGAGGTAAAATAGTGTTACAATGGTACATCAGGTGAAAACGGAAGTGAGCAAGTGCACCTTCAATAATTTATTCTTTAGTATATTGCTTATTTTAAATATCCTAGATACGTTTTTTTATTTCTTTTATCAGCAGGTTTTTGATTCTGGTTAATTGATTATTATAGTAAGAAATAAAAACACTTTTTTTTCTTATCTTTAAAACAGTCCTTACAGTTTTTTGTAAAGTCTTACCAGTTTACCGTCGGTTTTTATAGAATTTAATCCAAGCATATGCTTTCCTAAAAAAATTGGCTAAATACATAAGTAAATTTTGGAAAATATTAACTTTTTTTTCTGTTGAAAATCGTTATAGTATATTTCCTAACTAGTGCTGAAAATGCCCTTTTTCCTCAGGCGAATGAAGTCAAGTGTGGAAAAGGCACTTCCGGTGTGGTGGTGTAAGGAACGCTATTTTTTTACGAGCGTAAGGAAAATTATTATTATTTTTGTTATTTTAAAACAATGGTACATGAAGTCCGCGCGTATAGTAAAGAGGCTATCGACGTCATTATTTACGCGAGATCTTCTGTAACTCTCTTTCAATCGCAGTTTCGAGGGCTTCGTATCGTTACCTAGGTAGTAGACATTTTGAAGATTTGATTTAAAAAAATAACATTTTAAATACGGGATGAGGAAATAAGAGGAGATTTTGTGCAGAAAATGATGACGTCGGTGGCATCTTTACTAAACGCTCGGACTCTATAGTAAGAACATTTTAAAAGCGCAAATTCGGTACCCTTTGAAAATAAAACAAAAAAACATAAAAAAGGCCGCCTGCAATCGGACTATTTTATACAAAGGCCTTTACAGCGACGCGCCGATACACTATGGGATAGAAATCCATTATTTTGGCCAAAAAACAACTTTGAAATTTTAATGGCTCATGGTGTGTATTTCAAAGTAGATACTCCAAACTACATGTACGCAAAATTATAAAAGGATATGACGACTTCTATTGGGGTAATAAGAAACTTGAAAATGTATTTTAAGTAAACATAAATATACAACATTTAATCTACTAAGTTTATTATTAGCCTTGTTTACTAAAAAAAAGTAAAAGAGTTTAAATAATAAGAGCTGTTGTTGTGTTTCCGATGCAGTCTCGCGAAGTCTCGCTACTTTTGTCAAAGATTTTTTTACCTTTTTCTTTATCAGTTTTTGTACTTACAATTGCCTTCCTACTTTTTGCTACTTCTGAGTGTAAGGACAGATACAAGATTTTTTTATAATTTACAAGGTTTTCCATTTTAAAATTTAATATGTTTTGTCCTACACTGTATATCCTAAAAGATAAAGGCATTCTGATGAAAGATATGGATTTTACAGAATCTACCCAACAAAACAGTTTTTTTATTTATTTTATACGTTAAAAATAAAAAAGTTGGGAAGATGTATCTCTATTACGCTTCTAAGAATAATTTAAAATTATTTTTTAGACTTGGATGATCATCTTTCCGAAACTAATTGAGATAGACACATCAAATGTAGTATTTTTTTAAAGCATTTTAAAAGATTTTTTGGTGGTGTTATAATATTCAGGGTATTCTATTTAAAAAATCATACCTATTGTCGTACCCTGTATATCAAATGAGATAATAATCATCGGATTACTGATTAGAATACTACCGAATTAACCAAACAAGCTGACATTTTAGTTTATTTTGTACAATAAAAAATAATAATGTTAAGGGGTGTAAATTTATAATAACATATAATAAGTTTTAGGTTTCCAAAAAGCATTTGTAATAATTTATAATATTTTTTCAGTAAAAAGCACCTCATTTTAAGTTAGATTGGTAAGTTTCAAAATTTTGACCAAAAAATTAATATCTATCCCATAGTGCGATAACCAGCTGCATCAACCGGCATATCATAAAGAAATATAGCAAAGGCGGCTGCGAAGACAAGCATGCCAATTTATTTGCTTTAACTTTTTTGTGATTTTTTTCTTATCAAAGAGCACCGAATTTACCTTTTAAACTGTTCCTTCTATATGTTCAGTTAAAACTTAACGTTTTGGCACTAAGAATCTGAGGTTTGTCTAAGGTAATTTTAATTAGCGGACATTCTGTATATTGGCGTCAGAAAAAAAAACTTTAACTCTTATTTTCTCCGTCTGTTCTAATTTTTAAATAATCAAAAATCTTCCACCAAATTTGGTTTCCTTTCATTGGACGTAAAGTCCCCATCTTTTTATGGTGAGTCACGACTTCCGTTTTCCCAAGAGACGGTTATAATCCTTCTTCAGTCTACCGAAAATAAAATTAAATGGCGCATTTCCTCTTATTGTCTGAACTTTGGCCTGTGAGAACCATATACTATAAAATTGTAGACCTACTGTTTCAAACCAGAACCACAAGATAGATGATTTGCTGATCTGTATTTTAACAGACTGGCAATTTTCAAGAATGATTAATGGGAAATTCAATAATATTGTGAAGAAAATAGCTAATTGCTGTGCATTTTGTTTGCTTATTAGTTGTCGTTATTGTGTAATTATCAGTGGTGGCTCGTGCATTGAAGAACAGGGGAGGCCAGAGTTTCTTTATGAGAAGGGGTTTAGACATAAGCAAGACCGGTGATAGCTTTTATCAGGGACGTGAGGGTGTGAGAATTACGATTTCGGTTGGCAGTTCTGTTCAAAGTTGGTAGCATTATCAGCTGATGACAGAGTCGTGCCTTGTTGAAGCTTTGTTTGGTAAAAACTGTGGAAATTGACAATTTTCATTTTGGTTGTACATTTTGCAAGGATTTCCAGTTGTTAATGTTTTTGGTTAGTTTAAAGACTTCACATATTATTGGTTCGGACTCGTTTTATTTTAGAGATTTTGATAGTGTTTAGTCGAATAGTTTTCAGTCATTCGTGTTTTTATATACATATAATACTGATGAGTGTCCGCTAATTAATGGTACACAGAAAAACCACAGATTTCTTATGCGAAAATACCCATTTAGGATTTAAACAAACTTACCTATATCCAAAAGTTAATGATAAGAAAGATACGGGGTGTTAAAGGGATATAAATATTTTTTATCCAACACTTACATATAATATCTACATAATTGATCAGATTTTGAAGATATAAAGTGTACTATAAGTCACTAGTGAGCTAAAGTACCCTTTAGCTCACTAGTGAATTATAGACAATACAAAATTTTGTTGCTGGTGTTGACAATGACAAGTAACAAATAATGGATGACGTTTTCAAATTATTTTCGATATTAAAAACGATTTATACGAAAGTGTTGGATTAAATTTTGTATTAGACACGTGAGTTATTACATATAAGTCACTTAAGAAAATTACCTCTCTCGCCCTTCGGGCTCGAGAGTTAAACTTTCTTGCGTGACTTATATGTAATATAACTCACTTATCTAATAAATAACTATTATTCATTTATTTCGATAATTTCTGATATGTTTTAAACATTTTTTATCAGCTATTTATATCCGAGCAGTTGTAATTATAGCTAATACGATGTTACTGAAGGTACATACTTTCGGGTGCACTGAACAACTAAAACGTGAATACCTTAAAAACGGTTGTCAAGACCAATTCTTACTAAGTATACCTTTTTTGTGCAAAAAGCATAGAGAAGCTTACTAGTTTACATACATACAGTGTAGTAACAAAAAATTGGGTAGTTTTAGAGAATTTTAAATAGTGTACCCATCGCCCTCTAGTCTACACACAAAAAATTAATATTCGATCTGAAAAGCTAATGTTTAAAAACCCCGAGATACCGTTTTATTAAAATATTTAAAAAGGGGAAACAATTATCGAAATAAATTTACTTTTTCTTTTTACTATGACACCCCCGTATCTTCCTTATTATAAACTTTTGGATATTAGGTATGTTTGGTTAAATCTTAATATTTTGGCATAAGAAATCTGTGGTTTTTCTGTGTACCATTCATTAGCGGACACCTTGTATACAAAGTTTTTAAAATGGTTTTTAACTTACGGAACCATGGAAAATGTTTTGCTCTGCCAGGTACCTCATCGTCCTGTCGTCGCTTTGACAATTTTTAATTTTCAATATTTAAACCACATTTATGTTTTTGTTTTAGGTTATGCCTATTAAAATAATCCAATAAATTTTGTTTACAACATACAGTTCTTTTTTGGTTTCTCCTTAATTCTACGCCACTGATCTGCCTAAAATCAAACAGGCCGAAAATGGCCCGACTTGACGTCACAGCTGCGCTAGCCAATATGGCGAATGTCGTGACCTTATCTCATCAATCGACTTTGTATGTACGCTTGCATTTTTTAATTTTACGCGTTTGATCGCCTCTATCCTCGTCGCTCCATTATATTTTCAGCCTTATTCCTGAAAATTTACTACATTCTATCTAGCTTTGTGGCTTTTTTACTTTATTCAAATTATTGTGAGAGCAAAATTGTTAATTTATTTATTTATACTTTTAAAGTTTTGTGTATTAAAAACAGTATCTTTTGTATACAACTCCTATGATTGAAAACCCATTTTAACAAACCTTATTAGAGTATTGTTTCATCGTAATTTACCTTCTAACCCACACAAAACATTTAATTTTAATTAATTAGATCCTCTATTCTAAAGATAGCATAATTTAGTCTAGTCTGAATAACTTAATGAATGAGAACTCGTAACTTTTTCTCACGGATTCGTTATCCGAATCACACACCATATCTCTGCCTTAATTTAAATAATCAATTAACAACTGTCGGAAAGAATAAAACTAACTGCTGAAGGTTTCATTTGTAAAAAAATTTGCGAAGAATTCATAGTCTGTATTAAAAAATAGGTATTGTAAAAGAGGTTTTTTATTTTATAGTTTATTTGTTTTCTGGGAGATTACCAGTGGCATAGCTACTATAGAGATAGGTGGGGCAGTGCCCCAAGGCCTCCGAGCTAAGTGGGTTCCTTGGAGATAAAAAAAGAGCCCTCGTACAGAAAACAGTAAAAATGAGAGTACAATAAAGGGCAGGACCTTCACATCTTTTTTGTTTTTTTTTGCCCCAGGGCCCCTGCTGCCCTAGCTACGCCACTGGGGATTTTGTTAAAACAAAATATTATTTGTCTTTTCACCAGAATACAAAAGTTTATTAAACATTGTAAAAAAATTAAAATTTTACATATATACTATGAAGAACTCTTCTGTCCTTGCATAATATAATAAAAGTTAAGATTATTTAAAAAGAAATAAATTAAAAAGGCTTCTTTTCTATTATTTGCTGTCACATTATTAGTGACTTATTCTCTTTTGGTGAGATAGGTGTAAATGTGTATCATGATTTACTAGATACACATTCTCTGTCATTCTTCTAGTAAATAGTTTTGTTGTGTTGTTTTTTTTTAATGTAAATATAATGATGTTTTTAAATTAAGCGTATATTTTATTTTGACAAAGAACGAAAACAAAAATTTTTCTTGTACAAAATGCTGTCCAGACATAAAAAGAAGCTAAGAAAAAAAATGTGAGTAAGATTTGAACGTAAAGAATCATTTTATTCTTCTATCATTTTATTTATTTATTTATTAATTTTACAAGAAAAAAATCTCTTTAAATAATAGGTTTGTTCGTAGAACAGTCAAAAACTACCAGAAACGCGCGCAGAAAAGAAATCCCAAACTGTTGATCAAAAATACCCTGTTCGCAGACATCCAATTTTTCGTTGTAAACCAAGAATAATTTATATTTATAAGGTTGCGACACATCCTTAACTTTTAGGCGGTTCGAGGTCGGGGACGCAAGGAAGGGCACTTCTCGGAGAAAAGTTGGCAAGACTGGGTAAAATCAAAGCTGATGATCAATCCAGTGGCGTGACTCTTTGTTTGACCTCCGGACAGTGAGGACGTGCGTAGAGGACTACAAAGTTCTTCCCGGAGTGGCGGCTAGAGGTGTCGTACGAACGTTTTTTACCTTCGGGGATCAAGGACAGATTCACGCTAAATTGACGGCATCTTTCTTCTGGATCTAAGCGCTGTGAGCGAAGATTCCTATAAGCTGATGGTATTCTGTTTGGTGGTGAACACGAGGTATTTCTCAAATGGCGGGAAATAGATGGGCGTGCCATGGGAACTGTCAGTAGTGAAAGTGAAGGTTATACGTAACACCAGTAGCAGATCTTGGTTTGACAGCCGACAATTTATGCATTGCATCGAACGTTGAATTATTTGTTTTCTTTTGAAATTTCAGGGAGCTACGAGCTCGATTATCCAGATTTTCCGCCGACGAAGCCCTGGAAAGCATAGTCCGGAAGGGAGAGAGTGGTGGACTGGACCTGAAAAGACCAAAACCAAGAAAAAAAATAGAGAGAGAGAGAGAGAATCCAGTGGCGTCTAGAATTTGCGCATTTCATTTTGCATTGTTTTGGAAGTGATATTTGTTAATATATGTAATTCCAAATGTTTGTTATTTAAAGTAAAAGAAGTTACAACTTAATAATATATAAAAACTGTTGTGTAAACGGTTGATCTACTAATACAATAAACTGTATATCTCCGGCACTGAACAACATGGCCGAAAAATGGAAGATGTGACGTCATTACACGTCAAAAGAAATATGGCCGAATATCGCGACCCTATATAGACCGACTTTGTTGTAAACTAGTTTCCAACATGTTTCCAACCGTCAAAATATTCCGCTGATTTTAAAGACATTTTTAATTGGAGACATGCGCAATAGCTGTTACTTTTGTGTTCTGTAATTTTATTAGATTTTACGCGGATTTTCCATATTTGTTCGTTTGTATTATTTGTTTACAATTTCAACAGTTTAACCAGTTTAGTGCATTTTTAGTCTTTGGTCTCAGTAGTTATTTTAGTTTGTGGTTACTTTAAAAACGTTTTAAAAGTATTTTTCCAAAATTTTGTTCAAAATTAGGCAGTTGCTTTTTTTTATCTTTGGACAAACCACGAAGGCTAAAAGCCTAAATACTAACGTACCGTGTGTGTCTTAAGCGAGGTAAGAGGGAGTTTGTTGACACGGGACTTAAATACTTGAAGATTTGGGGGAAGGAAAGACCTCTGCGGGCAGCAGGTTCCACAACCTAGAAACTCTAGGGATAAAAGAACGAACAAAGTGGGAAGTTCGGGGCCTGTCCAGTTGGACCGTATAGGGATGCATACGCGCGGAACCACGAGTTTCTCTGTTGGGAACCGTAAGTGGAGGAACTATACTGGACAATTCTTCAGAGCAGAAGCCATGGAAGTACCTATAAAAAAGCGATAAATCCCCCACAGCCCGACGATGGGCAAGAGAGGGAAGCCTTTCTGTAAGTAAAGGATCATTAATGAGGCGAATAGCTCTTCTTTAAATAGAATCAAGAATGCTTAGGGTTGTGGGGGACGCCATGCCCCAGATATGAGAACAATATTTCAAGGAAGGTCGGATTTGGGACACATACAAAGTGTATAAATTAGAAGGGGAGAAATACTTTTGGCTCGAAAAAGAAATCCAAGCTTTTTGAGACTGCCGTGGCTATAGATACAATGTGTTTATGCCAGTTAAGGTTACTTTCAAATGTGACGCCCACAAGATTGAAGGTGTCTTTACTCTGTAAAACTTGGCCGCTCATAAGTAGAGGATGAGTATTTGATGACTCTTTTCGCGACAAGGAACATGATTGTGTTTTGGATGCATTAAAATGAACGAGGTTTTTGGCGCCCCAATCCAATATTAAATTAAGATCCTGCGAAAGAGATATCTGCATCGCTCTGCGTTTGATTTCCAAGTCAGGTTTAGTGATGGGTTTAGGAACCTGAAAACTGGAGTGAAGGGTACTATCGTCGGCGAAACTATGAATGGAATTAGTTGTGGATGAGAGAAGGTCGTTGATGTGAAGAACGAACAATGTTGGTGCCAGAACTGAGCCCTGAGGGACTCCAGCATTTACTTGGTGAAAGCTTGAAGAATGGCCGTCCACAATAACGATATACGACGATCAGATAGATAACTAGAGAGCCAAGTACAGAGTTTAGTTGAAATACCATAGGAGGGAAGTTAATTAAGAAGTGCGGCATGCCAGACCTGGTCAAAAGCTTTGGATATATCAAGAGCAACGATCTGGGACTCACCTAGAAACTCAAGAGACTTATTCCAGCAGTGTGAAACGAAGGAAAGAGCATCAAGCACAAGCATCTTTTGAGGCGAAATCCATACTGCCTGTCATGCACAATTTTGTGTTTTTCTAAGTATTTAAGAATTTGTGTGTGTTAATTTTTCCATTACTTTACAACTGAGAGAATTGAAATTGGTCTATAGTTATATGGAAGTGATTTAGATCCTTTCTTTGGAATAGGTTGAACACGTGCAGCTTTCCATGTTGTTGCTGCAAAAGCTAAATTTCACATCTTTTTAAAATTTTGGCTAGGTGTCGTGGGTCCGATTGTGCATGCGGTTCGCAGAGTTAAAAATTTTAAACTAATCAAAATATTATTTCCAACCAAGCATGCGTATTAGAAAATTCAAAATTGGTTGGACATTTTGTTCTACAAACAAAGCTAATAATTAAAAGTGGAAGTAGTTAATTATATGTATGCACGTATGTATATATATGTAAGTATTTGTTTTTAGCACGCAACTAAAATACATAAAAATTCGCGCATTTTGTTTCTCGTTGATATTCGACATGAGTAAAAGTGTTACGCATTGCAATTTCTATGGCGTATAGTAATTAAAATAATGTTTCTTTTTAATGATCTCGTAGGTTAATAATTAATTATGCAGAATGTCATTCTTAAACAGCAGGTATTACGTTAGATTATTGTATGGAATTAACGATAGTAATACCGTTACTATGGTTGTAGTTGATGGAGTACGTGTTGATAACTTTTATTTATTTAAAGCTAGTTTATGTATGTAGCTTCAGGGTTAAACAGAAGTTATTTACTAATACGATACTTGTTGATAAAGAAGTGTGTTAACAGGTGTAAACATGTGGTGTAAACCCCTACTTTATGGGCGGCGGTGGTAAACGGGGCGCAAGGCCTTCACTAAAGTGTTATTAAACAGGTAAATGGGGCGCACGGATCTTGGGGTCAATAAAATCGTAAAGGTAAACGGGCGCAAATGTTTTCTTTAAAGTAAAGGTATCGAAATATAATGTTGGTCTATTTTTAAAAATTTTATTAATTACGAAACATTTATTGCATCAAAAAATATTTACATTCTTTTGTTTACTGTCTTTGGAAAATGTAAAATTTTTGTAGGCTATTAAATCTTTTCCACTCACACTTTCAATTACTGATACCGACATTTTCTCACTATTAAAATCTTGAGCGGAAATCTTTTCGCACATCTATTCACCATTACAATGAGAACTGAACTGATTAAGTGGTATACAGATTATTAGTGTCAATTATAGGAATTCTTACCTGCCCTGACCCACACCCCTCTCGGGAAGGGCTGGCGCCCCATTTACCTATGATATAAACGTAACCTTACAGGCGTGCAGGTAAAAGAGATATTTTCGCGTCCCGTTTACCTCCGTCCATTTAATTCATTCTGACAGTAATACCGCAAAATACAAAAAAATGATGAAGTAAACAAACCCTTTTGTGAACAATGATTTATCGCAGCAATAAATATTCAACCCGACGAGTTTCTAGTTCCACGCCACGTGCTACCGATTTTATGGCAGCACAGAGGCGAAATAAGAGGATGTTTTTAAGTACGTGACATGTGTTTTAGCAGTGTTTTTTTCTATTTATCTAAAAAATATGAAATCAGGCTCTGTCAGCGCTATGTGTCTTCGAAAAGGTTTGTTTACTTTATCATATTTTGTGTACTTGGCGGTATTGCATCCCCAGTCACTTTTAAATCCTAAAAGGCAACCCCCGTTATGTAGCACCACTTTGGAAAGCTTATGAAAAATGCTTTTCGTTGGTCATAAAAAGTTGAGATTTAATCAAATACTACCCTTAAATTTTAGAAAAATATACTTTTTTATTTCTAAAGAATAAACGATAAATTTCCAATTAAATGAATACAAAATTATTTAAAAATTAATAATAAATTAAAATAATACTCCCTGTAGTGCTAATCCGCCCCAATAAAAAGTTCTGGTAAGTTTTGGTTAGTTCTCTTTCAGAATTTTGTCGATAAAAACTGGTCTTTGTTGTTGCTTGTGCAACAGACCTAACCAGAACTTCTTACGGGGGCGGGTTAGTTCAACAGGAAGTAATATCTTAATTTATTATTCATTTTTAATTAATTTTATATTAATTTAATTGTACATTTTCTGGTATTCTTTATGAATAATAAAAGTATGATTTTTCCAAAATTTAAGGGTAATATATTTTTTTTAATCTTTGGACAAACCACGAAGGCTAAAAGCCTAAATACTAACGTACCGTGGGTGTCTTAAGCGAGGTAGGAGGGAGTTTGTTGACACGGGACTTAAATACTTGAAGATTTGGGGGAAGGAAATACCTCCGCGGGCAGCAGGTTCCACAACCTAGAAACTCTAGGGATAAAAGAACGAACAATGTGGGAAGTTCGGGGTCTGTCCAGTTGGACCGTATAGGGATTCATACGCGCGGAACCACGAGTTTCTCTGTTGGGAACCGTAAGTGGAGGAACTAAACTGGACAATTCATCAGAGCAGAAGCCATGGAAGTACCTATAAAAAAGCGATAAATCCCCCACAGCCCGACGATGGGTAAAAGAGGAAAGCCTTTCTGTAAATGAAGGATCATTAATGAGACGAATAGCTCTTCTTTGAATAGAATCAAGAATGCTTAGGGTTGTGGGGGACGCCATGCTCCAGACATGAGAAAAACTTCTTTATGACCCTTTTTCATAAGCTTCCCAGAGAGGTGCCACATATGGAATGTTGCCATTTAGGATATTTAAGTATTCGATTTCAGGTATAGTCGAAATTTAGTTATTTTTACATATTTCTTTTCACTGATAATTGCTATAATCGGCTTACTCAATTTAATCCTAATATAATATCAATGTTCTAATCAGGATTGCTGCAGCAAATTTGCAAATTAATAAATTCAATTTTGAAAATGTATTTCTTATACTAAATAAAATTGACTAAACTTTATGAAATAAAAAAAAACTAATTTAATATCCTTTAGAGATATAATGTACGAATTATTTAAATTGTAAACGCTCGATTTAAGATATTTGTTAACTTTTCCACAAAGCCAACTTTTTCAGAAAATTTCAATTGGAATGAAATAATTATAAGATAAAACAATACTAAGCTAAATTTCCGTTCTTACCAGTCAAATGAAGATATAAAAAAAAATGTTGTTACTAGAGTTGGTAAGTATTCAAAAAGCGTTTATTCTGAATTCTATTTAAAATAAATTTGGCTGGTATTTAAATAGTATTTTAATACACCCGTGGATTTAGTATTCGGTATTTGACTGAATACCTACTTTTTGGTCAGTATTCGCGATTCTGGTTTGTAAATGCCGTTTTGAATTATAGTCTTCGAATACTTGCTTGGTATTTATACAATATTTCGTTATTCAGATCCTGTATTCCAATTCTGGTAATGAAATTCCGGTATTCGAATCCAGTCTTTTAATAATAAAAAAGCGACAATAGAGAAATATCTGTATTTTTTGTGGGTAAGGACCTTTTTTTATTCTTAAAATGTATTTATAATTATACTGAATCCCGGTTAAGATATAGTGGTATTCGAATTCTTTCTTTCCTTTGTATTCGAATATTTCGAATCCTTAGTATTCAAATACTTTTTAGAATACGGTATTCAAAATTCCTTTTTGAATATAGGAGTTTAGTATTCCACTTAACTCTGGTTGTTACCACCGCGGCGGGTTTTGAGTTTCTATATGGGTGCAGGTGCCAAAAATTTTTGAAGAGCAAAGAAAAGGTTATCACATTCACATTCCTTCCTTAAACTTGAAAAAAGTGACGCGTTCGCCCAGTCTGACACCCTAAACATTTAACATTGACAGGCTGGGTTAAAGCTTCCATATATGCGTAGCTCTATAAAGGTTTTGGAAGTATTCTTATTATAAGGCCCATTTCATTACTAGCCCAGGGACTAACTACATAAAATAAATAATAAAAATAAATCACATCGAAAAAAGAACTAACTAATTATAAAATAGATGCCCCATAAAATGATCCCGATCATCGACCATCGTCGACCTACCTTACATGTTTATCCGCATTCCTCTAATAATTATTATGACTTGAATAAAAAAAGGAATTTTCATCTCGGCCTCGAGCGAGCTGTTATTAGAGCGCTCCTCGGGCTCATCACCGCCTCGAAATGGGCACTAATTGCCCCATAGGAGGCACAACACGAGAACCAGTTTTTTGGTTCTGATAGCTTCTATTATCGTTATTATCGCATATCGTGTCTCTAGTTACATTTGATTGTTTTTAGGCTTGTGTTTATTTTTCGTTTATTGAAATACTTTGTTTTTTGTTTTTGGTACTACATTCCTTTAAAACAATTTACCAGTGACGACTCGTGATTGCAGAACAGGGAAGGCTAAATTCGTAAAGACTATATAAACCCAGAAAAGGCCGGTAGTTTCTTGGGATACTGCACCTAGTTAAAACAAAATACGTAATATTTACATAATTGCAAACAAAAATTGTGTATTGCCGCATTTATGGTTAAATTTATGGGGAGGCTAGCCTCCCTTTCCTTCTTTGATGAGCCGCCAGTGCAATTTGCTTTAACACAAAGAGTTGATTGCAGTGGTTTATTTTAGGGGGTTTCTCAACATGCAAAAGCAGAAAAACACATCACCGATAGTAGGTATCTCTATTTTTTAACTTTAAAGTTGAAAACTTTTAATTTCGCGATTTTTTACGGTTTATCTTAACCCACTGAAGATAACTATAAGAGGAAATTTTGTGTTACAGGATAGGTGTTACAAAGAGGACAAATGGACCAAACTTTTTGAATTTTATACGTCCTTTGGGAAAAACTGGTCGCATGGTCCAAAACAAATAAATACAAAATTTTACTTTGATTGGTAATATACAGGGCAAGTCAACACAAAAGACTAAGAGTAAAATACCTTTATTTTTAAAAATATGACAAAATTGTATTAAAAACATGTTCTGTAGTTTGGCGGATTTATTTAATGGATGGAAGGAATTATTTGGGTACACGCCAAAAATTTAATTAAAAGTACCAAAAAAACAAAAGAAATTAAAACAACTAAAAAGATAACTAAAACTAGACGTTTCGGTGGCAAGTCTGCCACCGTTGTCAAGATAAATTGAATAAAATTAAAAATTAACTATTATTTAGGTTTTAAATTTTAGAATTTTTAGCTTTTTAGGATATTCTTTGACATTAAATGTCAAATAGTAAAAACAATAATAAATAATATTTGACATTTAATGTCAAAGGGTTTTCAGAATATCCTAAAAAAAGATAATAATTTGAAAATTTAAAACCTAAATAACAGGTAATTTTTAATTTTATTATTTTTATTTAATTTATCTTGAAAACGGTGGCAGACTTGCCACCAAAACGTCAATTTTTAGTTATTTTTTTGTTTTTTTGGTACTTTTAATTTAATTTTTGGCGTGTACCCAAATAATTACCATCCATTAAAATTGTATTAGTAAATGTCGTAGATAGTTAATTAAAACTAAAATTAAAATGTCAAAATTTAGAGTTAAAAAATTAATGAAAAAAAAAACAGTTTTTGTTAATATTTTACAATATGCATAAACACTTTTTAAAATACTTGGCTTAAGGTAGCGACTTTAAAGAAAATATTTACAATTATAAAAAAAACTAAAATTTTGCTTTTCTTTGACCATTATTTAATTTGAAATTTGTAATGTAAAACATTGACAATAACAATTTTTTTTTACTTTTATGCTTTAACTTCCAACTTGGACATAAAATTTAATTCTCTGCAACATTTAGTAATACAAATTTGTAAAATTTTTAAAAATAAAAATAAGCTTCTGTACATTTTTTATATTTTTAGTTAGAATTCGAAGTAAAATTTTGTATTTTTAAGTTTTGGACTACGCGAACAGTTTTAAAATTCAAAAATTATTGGTCCATTTCTCCTTTTGTAGCATCCTGGGGCACACTTTATACAGAAGTAAAAAAATATATATAAGAAAGTTAAACATAAGTTTTTAAATTCTAATTTTAGAAAAAATCACTAGTTTGTATAAAATTTACTAAACACTAACGTTAAAAAATAATTTTAAATATTGTGTCTCTACTACTATACAGGGTGTTCATTTGAAAACTTTCCACTCAAGTTATCTTCAAAACGAGACAGATGAGAAAATCGCCAAAACACGTCAAGATATTTATTGAGGGGAACGTTTTTTACAAAATTGGACGGCGCCCCTTTAACCCCTTAACCACCAGGGCCACCACCCCAAAATTCTTAAATGAGAAGGCGCGTCGAGTGATACATCATTTTAAAGCTCCTGACGCGTACTTTAAAACACTAGAATATGAAGTCAATATCTTCACCTATTACAAAATGGCGGTACTTTAAAAATTACCTAAATACCTGATTTGGATGGCCATATTTCCGAAACTAATAAAGTTAGATGTATCTAATGTGGTGTTTTCTTAAAGCTCTTTTAAAGGTCTTTTTAATGGTGATACTGGTAGTAATATACAGGGTAGAAGAAAGAGTACATATTTTTTTATTTAAAAACCCTGTATATTATTTTACCATTAAAAAGATCTTTAAATGAACTTTAAGAAAATACCACATTAAGTACATCTAACTTTATTAGTTTCGGAAATATGACCATCCAAATCAGGTATTTAGGTAATTTTTAAAGTACCACCATTTTGTAATGGGTGAAGATATTGACTGCATATTCTAGGCTTATAAAGTACTCGTCAGGAGCTTTAAAATGATGTATCACTCGACCCGCCTTTTCATTTAAGAATTTTGGGGTGGTGGCCCTGGTGGTTAAGGGGTTAAAGGGGCGCCGTCCAATTTTTGTAAAAACGTTCTCTCTCAATAAATATCATGACGTGTTTCAGCGATTTTCTCAAATCTGTCTCGTTTCGAAGATAACTTGAGTGGAAAGTTTTTAAATGAACACCGTGTAGGTAGTAAATTTAAAAATTAAATAAAACATACATTGTACATTTAGGATTATTCTTGTACATAGTTTTAGATTAGGGGCCAGTTTTTACTAAAATGGTATGTCGGATTAAGAATGTCTTAATCATCAGTCTGTCAACCTGCCAAGAAACCAATAATTTAAATATAATTAATAACAAATCAAATTTAAAACTAAAGTCCTAAAAATTAGCATTTTTAAATTGGATTTTAAATGCTCCGTGGAAGAATAAGAACCATCAATTTAGGATTAACGGCTTTTCTTTAAATGGTTAGTCGATGAATACTTTCTTTAATTAAATTTCAACGTATAGTCTTTTCGCCCAAATAAGGTCCGTCGGAATGATCTACTAATAAAAGTAACTCCCTATAAAACTCGATTGCCTGTAAAGAAACGATAAACGGTAGTCTGGAGAGCACGGTAGTATTATACCATACCTTTACAATACGACCGTGCCCTTCCGACTGCCCAAAGTCAATTGATGAGATAAGGTCACGACATTCGCCATATTGGCTAGCGCGGCTGTGATGTCAAGTCTGTCAAAAAGAACTGTATGTTGTAAACAAAATTTTGGATTATTTTAATAGGCATAACTTAAAACAAAAACATAAATGTGGTTTAAATGTTGAAAATTAAAAATTATCAAAGCGACGACAGGACGATGACGTACCTGGCAGAGCAAAACATTTTCCATGGTTCCGTAAGTCAAAAATCAACTTTGTATACAGGGTGTCCGCTAATAAATGGTACACAGAAAACCCACAGATTCCTTATGCCAAAATATTAAGATTTTACCAAACATACCTAATATCCAAAAGTTTATAATAAGGAAGATACGGGGGTGTCATAGTAAAAAGAAAAAGTAAATTTATTTCGATAATTGTTCCCCCTTTTAAAATTCTCTAAAACTACCCAATTTTTTGTTACTACTCTGTATGTATGTAAACTAGTAAGCTTCTCTATGCTTTCTGCACAAAAAAGGTATACTTAGTAAGAATCGGTCTTGACAACCGTTTTTAAGGTATTCACGTTTTAGTTGTTCAGTGCACCCGTAAGTAAGTACCTTCAATAACATCGTATAAGCTATAATTACAACTGCTCAGATATAAATAGCTGATAGCTAAAAACTCCTGGATACCGAGTTTTATTAAAATGTTTAAAACATATCAAAAATTATCGAAATGCATGAATAAAAATATTTATATCCCTTTAACACCCCGTATCTTTCTTATCATTAACGTTTGGGTATAGATATGTTTGTTTAAATCTTAAATGGGTATTTTCGCATAACAAATCTGTGGTTTTTCTGTGTACCATTAATTAGCGGACACTCATCTGTATCATATGTATATAAAAACACGAATGGCTGAAAACTATTCGACTAAACACTATCAAAATCTCTAAAATAAAAAGAGCCCGAACCAATAATATGTGAAGTCTCTAAACTAACCAAAAACATTAACAACTGGAAATCCTTGCAAAATATACAACCAAAATGAAAATGGCAAATGCAGCTGATAATGCTACCAACTTTGAAAAGAACTGCCAACTGAAATCGTAATTCTCACGCCCTCACGTCCCTGACAAAAGCTATCCCCGGTCTTGCTTATGTCTAAACCCCTTCTCATAAAGAAACTCTGCTGTCCATATAAGCACGTGGTGATAAATCGTTCGTAATCCTGCTATTTGAACTGGACTTTTATTACGGTAGCTATAAGGGATATTTTTCTAACTCTTCTGTCTTACAGCTGCTTACAAGCTTGTCTAACAGCTGACGTCATTATAATGTGAATCAAAAAATCAAAGCGCTTACCGCCAATGACAAATGACAAAAAAAATAAGAATAATATAACCTACAAAATTGCAACTCCAGTTTTAAGAAAAAAATGCGCAATATCTTTAATGGCAGGTAAATTAATCCTTCACATGGTTTTCCATACATACTATTGTTATTAATATACATTTAGTCAGTTTTGTTTGACTTTTAACCTCAAATTCGGCTATATTTCCCCCTCCTTGTTTTTCCATCCTGTTAGACAGTGGTTAGACATCTCCCGACACCGCTAACAACCAAGATCGTTTAATAGGTAAGGTTGCCTCGTAAGCCTTGCAACATGGCGGACCATACGTCACATATGTATTTTGCTCATTATTTAATGAAGTTTTTAACAGTGTAGTTTGTGTTTTTGTCAATATTAAAGAAATACTTTTAAATACTGTTAATTCCAGTTATTACCGTAACTTCTTTATTTCCTATTAATAAATTATTGATTAGTCTAGCTGATTTTTAAATATTGTATATCGCGCTCTTTCGCCCTCATAGCATTATCCGTCTAGACATCCTTGTTTGCTATGTTGGCGCCAATAAGGAACCAGCAGTGCGGTACATATGTGACGTAATGAGGCAACCTTACCTATTAAACGATCTTGGCTAACAACCGCTGTGAGCTGCTGTAAGACTGATGTTATTGATTTGTCAAAAAATGAAAGTGCTTACAGCTGCTGTAAGCAGCTAACAAAGAAAATATCCCTATAATATTCTTTGGCATAGGTTAACCATCATCGTGTATTACTTTACTGTTATGTTTTTATAGAATTAAGCAATAAAATATATTTTTTTTAATTTACTTCAAGATAGTAAATGGATCTTTAAAGGCCTCCATATAACATGTGAACGTACCGCCATTTAAACCTGATTATTCATAAAACAAAATGTATAATTCATGACAAATAGTAAAGATAGTATTACACGTTAATGTTAAACATATGTACGGTTTGCCTTTTGTTTTATGCACCTTTCATTTGTATAATTTAAATTAGCTTTAACATGATTTTCTCACCACAAACAAAAGGGTCAACTTTTAATAATAATTATATTCAAGTGCACTTCATTAAAATATTTCTCTCTTTAAGACGAGTTCCATTTAGTCTGCATATTTTTTTAATTATACATTGAAAAAACATCCCATAAAACATTTTTGCCGGCGTTGTACATTTAATTTACTGGCATTGCCAACACTCTTTAATGCAAGGCATTGGCAAAAAGGTATCAAAAAGACACGAAAGTGGGCAATTGGCCGTTATTAGGCCACGTGTTGCAGATAAAGTGATGGCATTCGTCATTAATAAATTATTGGCAAAAAATGCGTTTAAGATGATGACATTCATCATTAATAAGTTATTGGCAAAAAGATAACAAAAAGACACGAAAGTGGGCGCAAATGCAGATACTCCCAAGCAGCAAGCTGACGTCTTATTGACGAAAATTGTCGCATATACTTTTTTAAAAGCTAAAATGATGCGATATTTTATTTGAAAATTAAAATAGGAAAAAATCCTTACTGCATGCAATTTCCTTGCAATGCAAAGTACCATCTCTCGGAACACTGTCCAACTTGGAGATGCAGATTTTTACACTAGCCGAAGATATTTCTTTCAAAGCTAAGTGAGATCACCTACCGCAGACCGCTCTCGATTTATTTTTGTCCAATGGGTACGGTTTAGACGAGCTTATTGTATTATTAATCTTAATATTATTTTTATTTTTAATAAATATAAAATTTTCTTCTTAGGCCAACTTATTAATGCGAAAGCGAAGATATTGCAGAAACGTAGTTTATTGTCCATTACGCCATCTATCGGTATGTCATAAAAACTATTAAATATATTTAATATTTTTTATTAACACGTCTTTAAAACTTTTAATAAAGTTTTAAACAAAATGTTTACAGCTCCTAACAGTCTACTTGAATATCTTGCCTTCTCGACTAGCCATCACCAATTAATCACACAACACACACATTATTAGGCAATAAAAACATTTAATTATGTCTATTAAAAACTCTTTTCTTTAAAAAAGAAACTAAAAAGCTAGAAAACCACGTAGAAAATAAATGCACAAAGCGGTCACCTTCGGTCAGAAATTAACGTAGCTAATTTTACCATCATTTTATTTTTATTCGCTCCAAAATACATAATAAACATTTTGTTTGACCTAATTTATATTTGCATGATTTTTAACAATAAAATGTTATGAAAAGGCCATTTCCTTTAAATTATGTAAAAAAAAACATAAAATGTTGTTTAGCTGCCATTATAAATAAAATAGATCAAAAAATTGCTTTAATGTTAGTTAAATACCAATGTTAATAATATGGTTTAAAAATTATGAATATGCGTTGAAGGTTTGCCTTCAAAAATCCAATATATATTTGCCTGCAACAAAAACGCGTGCTTTATTTAATCAGGATTGGTATGCCGCCATTTTTGTATGCTTCCCGGCAATTCGCCTGCATGTAAAATTTATTGACAATTAAGTGTTTATTTAGGGTTGACTTTTTAATGCATATAAGATGTTGGCATAATATTACCACCAATTGCCAATGCTTCACCATCAATGCCAATATGAAAAATGTACATTGCCGGCAAATAGTGTTTGCTGGGATATGTTCGTATAGCGAAAAAAATGACTTAATTTAAATAAAGTTAGCTTTACTTTAGTCATAATTAATCAATAATCAATATAATGATATTGCGACAACTATTTTACTAGAGTGTTTTAAGCTGTCAAAATGTCATAGCAACCTCATGCCTTGATAAAATTAACCTGATAGTCCAAGAGCCCGTGAGCGGCAGACCTTCGTCATTTTGTTAAAGCTGAAAGTTTAACAGCTCCCAACATAGGTAGAAGCGATGGTAGACTATGAAGTTTGACTCATAGTGGCTTTGGCAGGTATCAGGTACCAAAGGTTAATAAATCAAAACTTAGATTTTGTCATTTTGTAGAAGCTAAATTTTTACATTATGTAACTTGAGTACCTATTAGAAGATATTTTCCCAATCGGCAGACACGTTTTGACACTTCCAACCCATTGGCAGACAAATACTTTGGGGTGGTCCAATAGTCCGATAAAGACCAATATTTCTGTTATTTGACAAGATATAACATAAAGTGTTATATGAGATTTGTAGGGTTTTCGAATGAGAATGTCCTTAAAATATTTTGATGTATACAAAGTGTAAAAAAAAGTTATCGCTTTAAGGTTAATTTAAAAAATAGTTTTTGGAACACTCTGTATACATCAAAATATTTTAAGTACATGCCTATTTAAAAATCTACATCTCCTATATAAGACTTTTGTCATATCTTGTTAAATAAGAAAAATATTGTACATGGTGGGACCATTGAGTCACTCCAAAATGTTTGTCTGCCAAGGGGTTGGAACTGTCAAAACTGTCTGCCGATTGGGAAAATATCTTCTAATAGTTACCCAAGTAACATATATAAAATTCAGCTTGTACAAAATCACGAGAGTTTTTGTTTTAATTAATTAACCTTTGGTACCTCGTACCTGCCAAAGCCACTATGAGTCAAACTTCACAATGTACCATTACTTCTACCTATATTGGGAGCATGCATTGACAAAGTTACAGCTTTTACAAAATGACATAGGTCTGCCGCTCACGGGCTCTTACTCTATGATGGTATTTCAGCAATTATTTTCTTCATTTTAATTTTTACCAATCGCTATTAGGAATTGGTGTGTCAAATATAAATGTTAAGTGGAAAAATTACTTAACAACTGTCAACTTAGCTGTCAGCAGTTTTTCCGGAAAAAAAATCGAAAAAATTGACGTTTCAAGTTATATTGTTCTTATAAGTTATTGTTCTTATTGTTTTAATTTAAAAAAATGTTGTATTAAAATAAAATATTTATTTAACTCAGGAAATATTCTTACCAAATATTCCTCGTACATGTAAATTTTCCTGTAGAAAAATTGAATATTCGTTTTCTTAGTAATTTGTTTTAACAAATAGCATTCGCCATGCTGTTTGTTAAAACAAATTATGTATTTCGAAACTTGTTTTTCCGATTTTTTTCGGAAAAATTAAATGGACCAGGGATATTACCCCGGAAAACATTTTTTGACCAATCAAATGTGTAATTTTAGTTACGTTACCATGGCAATCCAAGTATTTTTCGTTTTTTTTCTTCTGATGTACCCAGAGGGTCTTTCCAGTGACGAAAATTTTTGTGCTTCACGCTCCAGGACTTGAAGCTCTTGAACTGCTCTAAAAAGTTAGTCACTGGAACGCATCCTTAGACAAGGAAAGAGAGATACTTTAAGAAATTTTAAAATTTCGTTGTTTTTAACCTTTCTTGGCTTTATAATAATAATCTCTTTTTAATATCTAATTCCATTTTAAGTAAATAATTTTTTAAAATCTATCCTTAATCATAAAAACACGTTTGAAGCACAAAAACCAAAAGAGGGGTTGGTGCATGAGGGGCAAGGGAAGAGAAAACGGAGTAGCTCAGGTGCATAACACTTTCCGTCACTGGAACGCCATAAAGTAGAACGAAATGCTCCTGAGCTACTCGAGAGCGCTCTATTTGCGTCACTGGAAAGCCACTCTGGAGTGAATTTTAGTGGAAATGTCTTGACATAATCATATGGAATTTGTTTTTACGTCAGGCCTGTCATTTATACAGGGTGTCCGGGAAAATGTGAGAAATCTCTCGCACACGTATGGAACAGATGAAAATAACACGACAAGTTCCTATAAATTTTTTCCGTTTAAGCCCCCCTGCGGAGATTGATCCCCTAAAGGGGCAGCTAGAAAATCGAATTTTAGTGAATAACTTCTAAAGAGCTCTGTATAATTTGATAATATTTTAGTACGATGCATACTAGTAAAGACCTCTTAAAATAGTGCCCTTGAAACTTATATCGCTTCTTTAGTTTGCCAGGGACGGACTAGTTTTCGCAAATTATTGATAATATTTTACGCCCTGTATGGTGAAGACAAAAAAATATGTTTTTGGGTAGTTTAAACCTTTGCTAAAATAAAGGTACTCTTGTTTGACATCGATAAAATGAGCCGTTTTCGAGTAAAAAATTTTTTTCTCCACACATTTTTGGCTTACTCTGTATCTGCAAAAATATATTTTTTTGATGGTTTGGATGATTTTCTAAAATTTTGTATTTAAAGTTTTTTTCTGCCTTGTATAATAAACGAGATAGGCGCTGTCTAAATATACGGACCAACCCTATAAATTTTGCACAGTTGTGTAATCAATATTCACTGTTTAATAGGGAGTACTAGGTAAAATTGTTCCTTTTTGTAATGATGTAATCAAATTAAAACTAGGAGAGTATATCGGTAGTGTTTAAGCTTATTTTAAATAAACGTCTGGTTATTTTGGCTCAATACAAGTCATCGCTTGGATTACATATCCTATTTCATTACTAAAAACATAAGCGTCCACTTTATTTTAATTATGAAGAAATAAAACTTTAGAAACTGATTTTATAAAACTGTATTGCATCACATTTGATATTTATACTGGATGGTGCTTTTTATACTGGATGGTGCTTGCCAGACTTGACCATAGGAAATACACTTATCTGCGACCGGCTCATCTGCGACCGATCATTAAAAAGCAATAAAATCGACCTATAGCGCGACCTATGGATTTAAATAGGAGTGAACCCCAATGCCTACAAATTTACGTAAATATAAAATACAGGATTTTACGAATTGCAATATAGGTATAGGTATAAATATGCGTATGAGTTTTGAGTTGCCAATATGCCTCCTAAAAAGTGCTAATAAAAAAAAATTAGGATAAATTTATTATCTTATTAGGAGGTTTAATAACTTAAATAACGATATTTTTTCATTTTAGTAGATCATTATACTATATACTCAATTATTAAGAGAAAACTAATTTAGTGTAAATAGACTGATATGATTTTCGTCCCGAAATCCCCATCGCTCAACGCACTGTATACATACCCATATAACATTTTTTGCCGGCGTTGTACATTTAATTTACTGGCATTGCCAACACTCTTTAATGGCAAGGCATTGGCAAAAAGGTATCAAAAGACGCGAAAGTGGGCAATTGGCCGTTATTAGGCCACGTGTTGCAGATAATGTGATGGCATCCGTCATTAATAAATTATGATAAAAAAATGCGTTTAGGATGATGGCATCCATCATTAATAAATTATTGGCAAAAAAATGCGTTTAGGATAATGGCATTTATCATTAAATAAGTATTGCAAGTTTTATAAGTTGAATGTCCCAAAAGTTAAATAACATATTTAGAATTTTGTAATCGAAAAAAATGAGAAAAAAGGCAGGAAAACTTTATCAATAAAAAAATTACATAATATAAATTTTTATATCGTAACAATAAACCAAAAAAATAAAAAGTATGTAATAAAATTAAAAAAAGATAGTAAATCAAAAGAAAACACTTTAAAATAGTAAGTATTTAAGGGACACTTACACTCAATTTTCAGATCCAAAACATAGGGAGAAATATTTTAAAGGAGTTAAATGTCAAAAAAAAACTATTAAATATATATATATTTTTTTATTAACACGTCTTTAAAACTTTTAATAAGGTAACTCCCTGATTTCATATAATTTTCTTAGGTAACTACAAATTTAAAAGGTTTTAAACAAAATGTTTACAGCTCCTAAACAGTCTACTTGAATAATCCGCCTTCTTGACTAGCCATCACCAATTAATTACACAACACACACTAATTAGGTAATGAATACACTTAATTATGTCTACTAAAAACTCTTTTCTTTAAAAAAGAAACTAAAAAGCTAGAAAACCACGTAGAAAACAATTGCACAAAGCGGCCAAACAAAAGCAAGGTTGCCTCATCTGTCAAATTGTCAAATCTTGTATTTCGACTAAGCGGGAAATTTGAATTTATCACCTTCGGTCGAAATCGTCGAAATTAACCTAGCTAATTTTACCATCATTTTATTTTTATTCTCTCAAAAATACATAATAAACATTTTGTTTGACTTAATTTTTATTTGCATGATTTGTATCAATAAAATGTTAGGAAAAGGCCATTTCCTTTAAATTATGTAAAAAAACATAAAATAATGTTGTTTAGCCGCCATTATAAATAAAACAGATCAAAAAAATTGCTCGAATGTTAGTTAAATACCAATGTTAATAATATGGTTTGAAAATTATAAATATGCGTTGAAGGTTTGCCTTCAAAAATCCAATATTTATTTGCCTGCAACAAAAAGGCATGCTTTATTTAATCAGGATTGGTATGCCGCCATTTTTGTATGCTTGCCGGCAATTCGCCTGCATGTAAAATTTATTGGCAATTGAGTGTTTATTTAGGGTTAACTTTTTAATGCGTATTAGATGTTGACATAATATTGCCACCAATTGCCAATGCTTTACCATCAATGCCAATATGAAAAATGTATATTGCCGGCAAATAGTGTTTGCTGGGTATTTTAAAAAGCTATTATGGAGAACATACAGTGTTACTTTGTTATTTCTTTGTTTTATATGTATATATCGTATAAATATTCCAAGATTTTTTACGAAATCGATTATTATCCTCATTTATTGAAACGCCTATGCCTAAAATCCAAAACCAACTCCCATTAAAATTACACACCGCATACGTCAACACCAAATTTATTGAATAAACACATTCCATTTTCGATAGCTTATGTTATAAAAAATATTGCTTGGGTGTAAATATAATACTCTTTGAGTCGTAAAAATATTCTTAAAAATTTTAAACGCAAGCCTATCTAAATTATTTTTTAACGCCTACTTACTGGTTATTCGTTTGTGTTTAATGTTTATACTTTAATTTTAAATATTATATAATGTACAGGGTGTCCAAGAATATGTGGGCAATCTCTAGGATTCATATGGAATACGTAAAAATAATGTGACTATAATTTTTTTTCCAAAGCCCCCTTTACAGAGATATGTGCCCTTAAATGGCGCCGCTGGAAATTGTATTTTTTTTTAATAACTTTTATAGTACTTGATATAATGAAATAATTATTTAATATGATGAACACAAGTAAGGATTTTTCGCCAGGGGCGGACTAACCATTACCCAATGGTGTTAATTATTTTACACCCTGTAGAATAAAGAAATGAAATAAGTATTTTTTAATAGCCCTAATCCTTAGCTTAAAATAGGTACTACATTAGATGCCGATAAATTAAAGCATTTTCGAAAAAAACAGGTTTTTGTTCAGTAGGGGCATCTTAAAACAATAGGTTATTCTATTGGAAATGGTATTAAAAAAACAAATAAAAAAGATTTTCTTTTATTTTTACGAAACTAAAAAATAATAAGTAAGTAAAGGGTCCCATAATCTTTGATAATTAAGGCTAGAAAATGCGTAAACTAAGAGGGAGCCTATGTCGAATCGACAAACAAAATCATTAAATATAACCCTATTTAATCAAAATATTAGAGACATTTTGCACCTCTTAAAATAACAGACGTTTTTTGCCCTCCTTATGGTTATCGTTATTAAACATAACGATTACAGCAGCAGTTTTAGACAGAGATTTTGCAGCCTCTTCGAATACATTTATCTTGCGTCTGCGCTTTCGACATATAACCTTATTTTTACCTGTGGTTCACCGATTTTAAAGTTTACGAAAAATCAGTACTTACTTTTATTCTCCATAAGTTATATATTGATATTTAAATATATGCAAATAATTCTCTTGATTTTGTTTTTCAAAGTAGATGTAACAATACAGTATAAGCAAAACACAAAAAGTAAGGTTAGGTTTGGTAGTAGAATAAAAAGCAAGTGTGCCAGATTGTGACATGTAAATAGATTACTGATTTAAAACATCCTTAAAAATGCAAGTCCGTTTTAATTTCTTTACACTATTTTTATTTTTCTTACTGCTATGGATTTTTCGCTAATTAGAGCCTATGTATCAATGATATTTTAATTAATACGGCATTAAAATGTCAACCTTCTTAAATAATTGATAATAAAAATTCTACAATCCGACAACCACGCAGTTTAACAATAACGATAACGATAAGCTCTTCGGTATTCATCCGTAATTAAAGGAGTCCGGTATGGTTAATAACGATAACGGATCATGTTTGCGATTACTGCGCAGACTCAGAATAACGTTAACCACAACGGAATTGCAAAATAAGAGGTGCAAAATGTCTCTATTGTTTTCTCCAAAAACACTTAACTTTATCGATATCGGACATAAGTACGTGTATTAGAAAATTATTTCATTATATCAAGTGATATAAAAGTTATACAAGAAAAAACTGATCTTTAGTGGCGCTCTTTTTAAGGTCACATATTTCTGTAACTTTGGAAAAAATATTTTATATGAACTTGTCACATTTCATATAACATTTTTTGCCGGCAAGGCATTGGCAAAAGGTATCAAAAAGACATCAAAATGGGCAATTGGCCGTTATTGGGCCACGTGTTGCAGAAAATGTGATGGCATCCATCATTAATAAGTTATGATGAAAAAATGCGTTTAGGATGATGGCATCCATCATTATTAAGGTTATGCTGAAAAAATTACATTATTTTTTCCTAATGACAATAAAATGCATTTTTTACCGTCCAGGGAACTAAAATGTGCATAAATAATGCACATGCATAATGTGTGTTTATGTACAGAGTGTCCCATATAAAATTAAATACTATAATTTTGGAAAACCATAAGAGATACAAGAAAAGTTAAATGCAGAAGTTGTTCAGTGAAATGTATTTTTTTAGTATTTTTATTGTATCTCTTATGGTTTCTCCAAAATTATAGTATTTAATTTTATATGGGACACCCTGTACATAAACACACATTATGCATGTGCAATATTTATGCACATTTTAGTTTCCTGGACGGTAAAAATGCATTTTATTGTCATTAGGAAAAAAATAATGTAATGCCATCATCTAAAAGGCATATTTTTGCCAAAACCTTTTTAATGATGGATGCCATCATCCTAAATGCATTTTTTCAGCATAACTTATTAATGATGGATGCCATCATCCTAAACGCATTTCTTTTTTTGATCATAACTTATTAATGATGGATGCCATCACATTTTCTGCAACACGTAGCCCAATAATGGCCAATTGCCCATTTGGATGTCTTTTTGATACCTTTTTGCCAATGCCTTGCCGGCAAAAAATGTTATATGGGATTATTTTTCTGTTTTCTATATTGTGATATGAAATTGCCTACATGTTCTTGGATACCCTGTATACCTATTTTTTATTGTATTTTAATAGGTATACAACTAAACTGTAACCTTTTTAATAACACTTACCTGAACGGCACTGTTAAGAAAGCAATTATTCTGTCCTGGTCCATTAAGGAGACCTTTTGTTGTCGTAAAAGTCGTGGAATCCCTAGAGGGCGTCGCAATCGACATCATCGGCAGGGATACACTGGAGGTTGCCATTTTTAAGATGATATTTACTTTGCAAAAGTTATGCTACATTATCTGAAAATAAAAATACATATTTTATAATTTGTGTTTAATACATCAGCTTATTAAGTGTTTTTATTTTTGGTACACTATATCTACCTATCTATACACTGGGGATATTAGAAGTTCTTTCCCCTACCTTTATGTTTTGAAGAGAACAAGATATCGAAATCAGGTAAAATTTGGGTTAAGTGAGAAGGCGGGTCGAGTGATACATCATTTTAAAGCTCCTGACGAGTACTTTATAACCCTAGAATATGAAGTCAATATCTTCACCTATTACAAAATGGAGGTACTTTAAAATTACCTAAATACCTGATTTGGATGGTCATATTTCCGAAACTAATAAAGTTAGATGTACTTAATGTGGTATTTTCTTAAAGCTCATTTAAAGATCTTTTAATGGTAAAATAATATACAGGGTTCTTAAATAAAAAAATATGTACTTTTTCTTCTACCCTGTATATTACTACCAGTATCACCATTAAAAAGACCTTTAAAAGAGCTTTAAGAAAACACCACATTAGGTACATCTAACTTTATTAGTTTCGAAATATGACCATCCAAATCAGGTATTTAGGTAATTTCAAAGTACCGCCATTTTGTAATAGGTGAAGATATTCTAGGGTTATAAAGTACTCGTCAGGAGCTTTAAATGATGTATCACTCGACTCCTGCTCATTAGAACTTGGCATGGTGGCTAAGAGATTTAAAGTGGCGCCATCCAATTTTTTGTAAAAGACGTTCCCCCTCAATAAATATCTTGATGTGTTTCGGCGATTTTCTCAAATCTGTCTCGTTTCGAAGATAACTTGAGTGGAAAGTTTTTAAATGAACACCCTGTATATATTTTAAATATAAATTAAATCGTTTCCAATTCAATATATCTTGATATGACATATGAGCAACACTGTATATACATACATATGTATATGCATTTATTATTGCATATAGAAGCAAAAATTATAAATGCAGCATAATCTCTTCTAAATATACCTACAGCCTGATTGTTTATTTATTTAAAAATGGTCATGTTTGCATAAAGCGCTTTTAGTTAGTCATAAATTCATAAACGGTTTCAAACGAAGTTCTATTTTTCGGAACCTGTAAAACAATATTTATGTTTATGAAAGAACAATATATTTTTGGAAAAATAAACATAAAGTGTAAAATAATGGGGGACGGGGAACGACAACGGGTCTTTTAACTCGGTATAGAAACCAATTGTTCTTTAGTCTCGAAATAATTTGCCATAAATAAGGCCAATTAAGCAATCTATTGTTTGTTTAATTTGTTAGTCACATAATTCGCCACGTGAATAGGATTGCAGCAGACTTAAATATTTGGAGATTTCCTTTATACCGCGTGTTTTAAAATACAGTACAAACTCATATAACATTTTTTGCCGGCGTTGTACATTTTAATTTACTGGCATTGCCAACACTCTTTAATGGCAAGGCATTGGCAGAAAGGTATCAAAAGACACGAAAGTGGGCAATTGGCCGTTATTACGCCACGTGTTGCAGATAATGTGATGGCATCCGTCATTAATAAGTTATTGGCAAAAAAATGCGTTTACGATGATGTCATCCATCATTAATAAGTTATTGGCAAAAAGATAACAAAAAGATACGAAAGTGGGCAAATGCAGATACTCCCAAGCAGCAAGCTGACATCTTATTGACGAAAATTGTCGCATATACTTTTTTTAAAAGCTAAAATGATGCGATATTTTATTTGAAAATTAAAATAGGAAAAACTCCTTACTGCATGGCAATTTCCTTGCAATGCAAAGTACCATCTCTCGGAACACTGTCCAACTTGGAGATGCAGATTTTTACACTAGCCGAAGATATTTCTTTCAAAGCTAAGTGAGATCACCTACCGCAGACCGCTCTCGAATTATTTTTGTTTAATGGGTACGGTTTAGACGATAAAAAGCGAAGATATTGAATAAACGTAGTAGTTTATTGTCCATTACGCCATCTATCGGTATGTCAAAAAACTATTAAATATATATAATATTTTTATTAACACGTCTTTAAAACTTTTAATAAGGTTTTAAACAAAATGTTTACAGCTCCTAACAGTCTACTTGAATATCTTGCCTTCTCGACTAGCCATCACCAATTAATCACACAACACACACTTATTAGGTAATGAATACATTTAATTATGTCTATTAAAAAACTCTTTTCTTTAAAAAAGAAACTAAAAAGCTAGAAAACCACGTAGAAAACAAATGCACAAAGCGGTCACCTTCGGTCGAAATTGTTGAAATAGTTAATTTTACCATCATTTTATTTTTATTAGCTCCAAAATACATAATAAACATTTTGTTTGACCTAATTTTTATTTGCATGATTTTTAACAATAAATAAATTTAATTTAGGTAAAAAAACAAAATAATGTTGTTTAGCTGCCATTATAAATAAAACAGATCAAAAAATTGCTTTAATGTTAGTTAAATACCAATGTTAATAATATGGTTTAAAAAGTATGAATATGCGTTGAAGGTTTGCCTTCAAAAATCCAATATTTATTTTCCTGCAACAAAAACGCGTGCTTTATTTAATCAGGAGTGGTATAACGCCATTTTTGTATGCTTGCCGGCAATTCGCCTGCATGTAAATTAAGTGTTTATTTAGGGTTGACTTTTTAATGCGTATAAGATGTTGGCATAATATTTCCACCAATTAATTGCCAATGCTTTACCATCAATGCCAATATGAAAAATGTACATTGCCGGCAAATAGTGTTTGCTGGGAATGTTTAAGAACGCATTACTAGGGTTAAAATATGCCTTTTTTCTATAAACGTAAATTCGCCCTAAAATGCTCTGCTTTTAAGTTACAACACGCGTAAGTTGACCTCTCTTTGCGCCCTAGAAAAAAAAAATGCAACAATGAAAATCGCATTATCGCATTACAAAAAAGCAGTCATAGCCTACCCTATGTTATTTGTTTAATTTTTAGATCCACAGAATTGTTTTTCTAGGGCCTGTCCAGTTGGACCGTATAGGGATGCATACGCGCGGAACCACAAGTTTCTCTGTTGGGAACCGTAAGTGGAGGAACTATACTGGACAATTCTTCAGAGCAGAAGCCATGGAAGTACCTATAAAAAAGCGATAAATCCCCCACAGCCCGACGATGTGCAAGAGAGGGAAGCCTTTCTGTAAGTGAAGGATCATTAATGAGACGAATAGCTCTTCTTTGAATAGAATCAAGAATGTTTAGGATTGTGGGGGACGTCATGCCCTAGATATGAGAACAATATTCCAAGGGAGGTCGGATTTGGGATACATATAAAGCGTATAAATTAGAAGCGGAAAAATACTTTTTGGCTTGAAAGAGAAATCCAAGCTTTTTGACGCTGCCGTGGCTATAGATACAATGTGTTTATGCCAGTTAAGGTTACTTTCAAATGTGACGCCCACAAGATTAAAGATGTCTTTGCTCTGTAAAACTTGGCCGCTCATAAGTAGAGGATGAGTATTTGATGACTCTTTTCGAGACAAGGAACATGATTGTGTTTTGGATGCATTAAAATGGACGAGATTTTTGGCGCCCCAATCCAATATTAAATTAAGATCGTGCGAAAGAGATATCTGCATAGATCTGCGTTTATTTTCCAAATCAGGTTTAGTGATGGGTTTAGGAACCTGAAAACTTGAGTGAAGGGTACTATCGTCGGCGAAACTATGAGTGGAATTAGTTGTATGTATGTTATTTGTTTAATTTTTTAGATCGACAAAATTGTTTTTCTATTAAACTCCATTTTCTCAAAAATAGTTTTTGATATCACCATTTTTTTACAGGCTTATTTGTATAAATTTTGATCATAACCAGTGTTTACTCTCTTAATCCCCAAAAATTAGGTTAATTAGGTTTCTACCTTTTCTAAAATTAACAAAAATTCACTGGCTACAGTACTGCGGATGATTGATTTTTTTACGAAACTTTCAATAGCTGAAGCTCAAAGAGGGTTCCTTTTACTACAAATGTTTATTAAAAAAAAATATTTTAAGCTCCAATACATGATGTTTTAGATGGAGACCAACTTCAACTCTTTTCAAGTGATAACCTAAACTACTCTTACGAAACTACGACTTATACAGGGTGTTTAGGACATATGTTTATATAAAGTTTTTTCTTAAGGCATATGCCCAAATACCATCAACAATATCATTTAAATATGCAAACTTGTCCATTTTCAAAACATAAAACTTTTTTTTTTAAATCTTTCATGTCATTAACGTTGAAAATGTAAGTATACACACACACTAGTGTTTACCTCTTTTGAAATGTGATATGTAAAGAAAGATTAAAAACTGTCAAAACAGCGAAAAGTCATAGAAACGCTCGTTAAAACAACAAAAAAAGTTTTTCTTAAAAAAGAACAAGTTTGCATATTTGAATGGTAGCAACGATTTAGTTGTAAATAGATTTTTGATGGTAGTTTAAATGAAAAATGTATTCTTGATAAAAAAAAATTAATATTATGGAAAATAAAGGTATTTTCCTCTAGAGCAAAATTCATATTTTTTGACATACCTCGTATACTACTAGAAACAAATATTACTTGATGATTAAATCTTAGGCTTTAGAGCTTGCATAACTTTTTATAAGGAATTCCTTTTTTGTAAAATGAATAATAAAAAAGTTTTCCATAAGGTGCGAACTTAAGTTAACCTGTATAATATCTAATCTAAAGTGGTCTATTGTTTTTAAACTTTAATGTGTTCCAAACTACTAATCTCTTTTAAAACATATTTTTTTCATTTGTGCTTTATGGTCGTTTGATAAGCTGTTTACTAGCTTAAGAGATTATAAATTCAATGCATTATATCACTCTTGCATTCCTTTAAGGATTTATCTGAAAACCTTGAAGTTTTCAAGGTTGACAATGGAATGTTTAAAAGTTGAGAAATAAGCATAAAATAATTTTTCTAAATTAATTTCTATACACAGGTGTACAAGTATAATTTCTATATTTAAATAACAAACCTGCAATTATTATATACAAATGTTTGTAACACTTATATTACAAGGTCCTGTAGAAGAGGTGGTACATAAAGGCAAATCAACATCAATAGAGACATTTTGCACCTCTTAAAAGAACAGACTTTTTATAGCCTCCTTATGGTTATCGTTATTAAGCATAACGATTACGGCAGCAGTTTTGGACAGAGATTTTGCAGCCTCTTTTAAAAAAATTATCTTGCATCTGCGTCTTCGACACTTAACCTTACTTTTTCCTGTGGTTCACCGAGTTTAAAGTTGACGAAAAATAAGTACTTTACAGTACAGTTCTTTTGATTTCGTTTTTTAAAGCTAGATGTAAACAATACAGTATAAGCAAAAACACAAATTTAGGGTTAGGTTTGAATGTAGTAGAATAAATGTGTGCCAAATTGTAGCAAAAAAATTAATTACTGATCCTTAAAAGTGCAAGTATGTTTTAATTTCTTTACATTATTTTATTTTTCTTACTGCTATGGGCTTTTGGTTAATTATTAGAGCCTATATATCAATAATATTTTAATAAATACGGCATTAAAATTTAAACCTTCTTAAATAATTGATATTAAAATTTCTACAATCCGGCAACCACGCAGCTTAACAATAACGATAACGATAACGATAGGCTCTTCGATATTCATCTGTAAATAAAGGAGTCCGGTGTGGTTAATAGAGATATATGGTTACTTTGGTTACCGCCTACGTTCGTTATTTACGTAAGGCGCTATTTAAATACCGCATAGGGTATTTAGTGTTTGTTTTTACAGATATGGAAGACGCCGTATTACGAACGGTTAATTACACCTGTCTGCGAATTTACAAAATCAAAAACAAATGATCCTTTAATGTGCGAATACTAAAGTTTTTCCCGTTATTTCAAACACATTTTACTGTACATTTTCTTACTTTTCCAGATGAATTTTAACTAAGACATTTTCTCAGTAAAGCCAGGTCATTGTCGGCCGAGAATCAAAATAAAAAAGCAAGGCCTTATCAAAGATTAGTAGTTTAACTTTTCTCTGTGGCTCTATTACAAAATATTTTTAGAAATCGCCGAAATAAATAAATAATCTTAAAAAAAAAACAAATAAAAATATTGTGCGCATGACAAGTCTATTCAATTTTTTAGAAAGTCAAATTGCAATATCTCTCTTATTTTAAATGGAACACCCTGTATTTTTTTACACCACATGATGACAAACCAAATGCTCTTTCAAATGGTGTATAGGTTGCCTATACCTATCTTTTATACTTTTTAAGTAAATTCCGTTTTAACATATTTTTATTCCAAATGTCTATTTAAATGTAAGTAGGCTGTGATATAGCGATGCCTATTTACTAAGCCGTTATTGCAAAATGTAAATTTGTTGGAAAAAAGCACAAAATTAAAAGATTTTGTATTATCTGCCACTATTTTTAAAATTCACAGAAAAAAATTCATTAGTTGCTTATAATGTTACTTCCAATAACACAATATTTCAGCTGAATGTGGTAATGATAAAACTTGTGTTTTTAAACAATCCTAATAACGCCTCTGGTCAGTTATGACGACATTCTGTGACCTATAACTCGTTTTTCCATTATCCATAATCACTGTGTCAAATTTTTAAAGCAACTATTAAGGTTATCAGATGGTTTCTCCTGGAATATTTTTCAGGATTGACTCTAGACTAAAGTAAACCATTTTTTTCACATCCCACCAGTATACCAGTATTATATCATCTTGTTGTTGTAGAAGAGAGAATAAATCATTGAAATTTCTTTTAAACTGACTAAAGCACTAGTAATCAATAAATGGTCGTTATTATTTTCTTAAGAAAAATATTAATGGCTGCTATGTCACAGCCAACTTTAATTTAAATAAACATTTGAACTAAAAATTTGTAAAAACAGATTTTACTAAAAAGCACAAAAGATAGGTATAGGCAACCTATACACCATTTGAAAAAGTATTTTATTTGTCATCATGTGACGTAAAAAATACAGGGTGTTCCATTTAAAATAAGAGAGATATGGCTATTTGATTTTCTGAAAAATTGAAAATATTTTTTGATTACCCTGTACAATATTTGATCTTGATTTGACCTACGTATGATATGGCAGACTTTTTCTAATCTTGTTACACATTTTAAAGTTTAAAGTGTTAAAGTAAAATCAATTTAATTTTACTACTCTTACCATTTTTCAAAAAAATCAAATATCACAAAAACGAATAAAATAAGACACTTAGTACTATCAACAAACTTGAGTTATTTTTAAATTAGAATCTAAAACTGTCATAAAATATAGGGTGTTCCATTTTAAAAAAATATAACTTTGATACGTCACACTTTTTTGATATAGACTAAAATAATTTTATACTGTATGTCTTATCGACCGTATATGTTCCACTATTTTTAAAAACCCCATGGTTATCCAGCTACAGACCATGTCGAATATGGTGGGCCACCCTGTATAAGTATAGATATAAAATATAACATAATGCCTAATATAAGATCTCTTTATAATTTAAAACGTAATATATGTACCTATATAAAAAGGACTTGATACACTAGAAAACTGGTTTAAAGGTAGGTATGTATGCATATCTAATGATGCCACACCTTAAAGAAGACCATGTAATGGTACAGGTGCACGAATATGACCCAAAAATTAAAAAAAAAACATTAAAGTTACTGCCGGTATTATGCAGACTGTCCACGGATGGGGTTAACAAGAGAATAAATGGACCAAAGATTTCATTTTTCGAAAAAAGTCATTCCCAATAAAAATTTTTGCTTCTAAAAAAAATAGGATTGACTAAGAAAAAAATGATGATTTTGTATACAGGGATTGCAAAAACTTAAAAAAATGATGAAAAGAAGTATCAGACCTGGAGATGATATGCAGGGTCGTATTAACGTATTATTTAAGAACCCTGTATATTGTTTTACCATTAAAAAGACCTTTAAAAGAGCTTTAAGAAAACACCACATTAGGTACATCTAACTTTATTAGTTTCGGAAATATGGCCATCCAAATCAGGTATTTAGGTAATTTTTAAAGTACCGCCATTTTATAATAGGTGAAGATATTGACTTCATATTCTAGGGTTATAAAGTACTCGTCAGGAGCTTTAAAATGATGTATTACTCGACCCGTCTTCTCATTTAAGAATTTTGGGGTGGTGGCCCCAGGTGGTTAGGGGCTAAAGGGGCGCCGTCCACTTTTTGTAAAAAACGTTCCCCCTCACTAAATGTCTTGACGTGTTTCGGCGATTTCTCTCAAATCTGTCTCGTTTCGAAGATAACTTGAGTGGAAAGTTTTTAAATGAACACCCTTTATATAAACGTTATTAAATTAAGTATTTATTTTTCTTATTTAAAATTACTAATAAGAAATTATAACGACCAAGGCCTATGACACGATACTAAGCGTCAGCGGCCAGCGTTGAGCAAAAAATGTGAGAGCTTTTCTCTTTGATCCTTATGCGAGAATAAATAAACTTGTTTTTTTAAATCACCCGCTCGGCGTTGACTGGTTATCGTGCCCGAGGCCTAATTTTTAATTAATATTTTTCTGGAAAAACTAAGCCAGTCACGTAAAAATATCAGGAGACAAAAAAAAACTGTATTTTTATTTGTTTAACCCAAAAGAAAAATAAAATTGCACCAAAATCAGTGGCGTACATTATTTTTGCTAGAAATATTTCTTTATGTGCTACTCGAGGCGCCACTGGACTTGTATAGTTAAATTAATTTATGGCTAAATAATCTCATGATAATAACATTGCGAACTTTCATCAAAATTGAATAAGGAATATTTAAAATATTAATATCAACAATTTTTTTCAATTTAACATGCTGTATCTTAGAAACAAATAATTAACTTTTTGGTTGATAATATTTTTTTTATAATATATATATATATAGGTAGGTAAAAATAAACCCTTAATTATGTTTATCACAATTAGGAAAAATACTGTATAGTGTTCTATACTTTTTATAAGCACCAATGTAACTCTTTTTTTTATCTTTGGACAAACCACGAAGGCTAAAAGCCTAAATACTAACGTACCGTGGGTGTCTTTAAGCGAGGTAAGAGGGAGTTTGTTGACACGGGACTTAAATACTTGAAGATTTGGGGGGAAGGAAAGACCTCTGCGGGCAGCAGGTTCCACAACCTAGAAACTCTAGGGATAAAAGAACGAACAAAGTGGGAAGGTCGGAGCCTGTCCAGTTGGACCGTATAGGGATGCATACGCGCGGTACCACGAGTTTCTCTGTTGGGAACCGTAAGTGGAGGAACTATACTAGACAATTCTTCAGAGCAGAAGCCATGGAAGTACCTATAAAAAAGCGATAAATCCCCACAGCCCGACGATGGGCAAGAAAGGGAAGCCTTTCTGTAAGTAAAGGATCATTAATGAGACGAATAGCTCTTCTTTGAATAGAATCAAGAATGCTTAGGGTTGTGGGGGACGCCATGCCCCAGATATGAGAACAATATTCCAAGGGAGGTCGGATTTGGGACACATATAAAGTGTACAAATTAGAAGGGGCAAAATACTTTTTGGCTCGAAAGAGAAATCCAAGCTTTATTGAAGCTGCCGTTGCTATAGATACAATGTGTTTAGGCCAGTTAAGGTTTCTTTCAAATGTGACGCCCACAAGATTAAAGGTGTCTTTGCTCTGTAAAACTTGGCCGCTCATAAATAGAGGATGAGTATTTGATGACTCTTTTCGCGACAAGGAACATGATTGTGTTTTGGATGCATTAAAATGGACGAGATTTTTAGCGCCCCAATCCAATATTAAATTAAGATCCTGCGAAAGAGATATCTGCATCGCTCTGCGTTTGTTTTCCAAGTCAGGTTTCGTAAAGTGGTAAATTTTGCTCCATCACTACTTAATTTTTAAAAATATATAGTTTTTGAAAAACTGCTTAAGAAAGTCATTATATTTGCGATTTTTTTTTTCGGGCGGAAATATATATCCTGATAAAAGCCTACCCAGGACTGTGTGAAACATATTTCTATGTGATAACGACCAAAGAAACCACGCATATTTTATAAAGAACAATCTTACTTTTGTAAACACCAACAAAGCAACATTAAACACTTGTTTTTATAAAAAAAAACTTACACTGCATTACAGTAAGTAATTTTCTTTGACCTGCAAAACAAGAACTTCTACAAATAATGAGCAATCCATAATATTGTGAGAAACGTAGGAAGATCTCACGTTTTTAGTCAGAGTTCAATACTCTTATATTTACTTTTCTAATTAAGATATCAAACAAAACAGTCATCTTTGTATTCCTTTTTTGGCTAATACTGCGTAGGCCAACGCCTTTCTATTAGCCTTAGTAGATTGCAGATGGATAATAAACTGTTTTAAAAATGTTACAAAATATCGTTAAGTGTATCCAAAACCAATTATTACGTATAAAATTTTGTGCTTTAAAAATTAAGCAATATTAATTTTCCTTTTAAAGTTTTTAAAATAATTATTAGACTTGGGTTTGATATATGGCTAAAACTGTAGGTGTTTCCATAAAAAAATTCAATGTCGCAGTAAAATGGTAATTTTGGGAAAATGGCTTTTGTCTAAGCAAATGCTTTCTGCCTGGGCAAATGACTTCAAGAAAATAGTTTCTATTTAAAAGGAAAATGTCACATGACTATGATATATTTGATAACATAGGCGTACAGTTGGTTTTGCAGGGACAGTAAAAGCACAACAACAACCAACCACCCCTCCCCAATTTGTTTAAAAATTGCTTAGGCAAATAAAAGAAAAGTACACTATTTGCCCAGGCAAAAGCATTTGCCTAGGCAGAAGCCATTTTCCTTAAATTACCATTGGACTGCGACATATACAGGGTGGGCCAAATTAAACTTTTTAACTAATAATAACTTTTTATCTATTCCTCTTTTTTTATTTTTAAAGGGCTGATAGGTAGATATGTTTTCTCTAGGTTTGTCAATTTTGGTCAAATAGATTTATACAGAATTGGACTTACGAGACTTTTTCCAAAATACTGTATTTAACTTCGTTGCAAAAGAAATCTGATTAAGCTACAATTAAGCTAATAGGTTTTTCTTGTAGACAAACTATGGGAAATAATTTAGTAAAAGCGAATCTGTTAACAATATGAGGATTTAGGAATTATAATCATTTTGATAAATAATGCTTCCCATAAAGCATGCATTTCTTTCGATTTTAAAAAAGAACTTTTAAAATAAACGCCTAATTGTAGACTTTTTTTGAACCGAAGTTTAATGCATCATTTTGGAAAAAGTCTCGTAAGTCCAGTTCTGTTTTAATCTATTTAACCAAATTTCGCAGACCTAGAGAAAACATATCTACCTATGAGTCCCTTAAAAATGAAAAGATGAGCCCAACCACTGCCATCTTGAAACATACGATTCTATCACGATGGCAGTGGCCCAACAGATAAAAAGTTATTATTAGATAAATGAGTGCAAGTTTAATTTGGCCCACACTGTACATTCACAACCGTGTTTAGCATCGCTTTCCGTAAAATCAGCGAATTTAAGCACGGTGGCCATGGTCAGTAACTGGAGGCGGAATTGCCGGTGATGAATACAGTAATCACATCTAGTGCTTAGGTTTTACGCAGCCACTAGCTGACCCGTAACCACTTCGTTGTGCGTTAATTATATTTTTCTCTGAACTTTTTGTTCAATCCTAATAAAATATAGCCTATAGTACTCCTTAATGGTGTAGCTTTTTGACTGTGAATGATCGTTTCGGTATTTCAGAAGATAAATCCTTACAAACAAACAAATAAACATTTAAGTTACAACGTCAACTCTTTATATAATTAGTACAGATAAAGATTAAAAATGAACTCTGTATCACTTTTTGGCCTTAAAATCATATCAAACTTCAGCTAGTGCATGAAGTTTGTCTGCCCCATGGCGCAGTGGACAAAGCTTTGATCTTCGAAGCCAGAGGTCGCCGGTTTGATTCCCAGCGGGGAGACATATTTAGGTAGTAGTTATTTAAAAATAACGACCGTGGTGGCACTACCGCGTTGTCTAAAAGGTGCTGTAAAATGCATAACTGCAGTTTCAGTGCTTGGACAACGTTGACGGAACAGGGGGAACGATGGGTTAAACATCTAATAACCCGACACCCACGGTACTCTGGTATTTAGGCATATACCTTCGTGAAATGTCAAGAAGATAAAAAAGAAGTAACTGTGTAAATCTATAAGTTATATTTTACTTATAATATCCTCTGTCACATAAAGATTCAAATCCTTATAAATCAGGGGTGTTTAGAAGATACTAAAAGAATCAGTTACCTGTAGTCAGTTATTAATTAAATTGGATTTGGGAGTGTCTTAATATTTTAAAAATTCAATAAATTGGAGGTGTATCAAAGCTTTAGGAAAATACCACACTGGGTACATCTAACTTTATTAGTTTTGGAAATATGGCCATCCAAATCAGCCACACCTTTCAGTTCGCCTGACATGTACTTGTGCTCATAAAAAATGCCTGTCAACTTTTTTTTCAAACCTTGCTATGAATGAACTCAATCCTAGAAAAACTTCAAGCTTACAGCGCCAAGTTTGTTTTTATTTATTTTTCTAACTTTCTAAAATATACAGGGTGGTGATGTGCTGGGTTGATGCCTTTCAGGTAATGATTTTCGTACTTAGCATGCTATTACTCATCACTAAACAAATTTCTAGCTTTACAGGCCCAACGTTACTCGAAGGGTTTACTACCTCTTCTATTATTAGCTCATTTAATATAAATTGGTTTGGTTCGTGCTTTTTTTGCTTTGAACCTAAATTGAAGGACTCTTTGTTTGACCTCCGGACAGTGCGGACGTGCGTAGAGGACTACAAAGTCCTTCCCGGAGTGGCGATAGCGGTTAGAGCTGTCGAACGAACGTTTTTTACCTTCGGGGATCAAGGAAAGATTCACGCTAAATTGACGGCATCTTTCTTCTGGATCTAAGCGCTGTGAGCGAAGATTCCTATAAGCTGATGGTATCCTGTTTGGTGGTGAACACGAGGTATTTCTCAAATGGCGGGAAATAGATGGGCGTGCCATGGGAACTGTCAGTAATGAAAGTGAAGGTTATACGTAACACCAGTAGCAGATCTTGGTTTGACAGCCGACAATTTATGCATTGCATCGATTGTTGAATTATTTGTTTTCTTTTTGGAATTTCTGGGAGCTACGAGCTCGATTATGCAGATTTTCCGCCGACGAAGCCCTGGAAAGCATAGGCCGGAAGGGGAGAGTGGTGGATTGGACCTGAAGGGACCAAAACCAAGAAAAAAGAGAGAGAGAGAGAGAGAGAGAGAGAGAACCTAAATGAAAGTTCGTATTAGTTAATCAATTCCCATAAACAGCACCTGTTATACAAATCCTTTTAAAAAGTCATAAAACAGTACTAATTATTTTTATTTCATAAAAATCTTTCTTAACAAGAAGTAAAATAAAGCAATTGTTTTTTTAATCGTTAATGAAATACTTATTAATGCACATTTACAATGCCCATTAATTGCCATGGTAGTTATGTAAAAAGCACCTCCACTCGAGTTTTTATATTTAAAAAGAAACGTACACCATACATCAACACAACTTAGCATTTTAAAAGTCGTATTTACCATTACAAACGCTGCTTGAAGCGTATGAAAAACACGTTCACCTGCGTACACCTGCCGCATTTCTTTAAACTTCTTTATCGTCGTTACGCTTTTGAAGAGCGAAGAGAACTCAGGTGCACGTTTTCGATGATTATGCGTGTCCTTAGATGCACTGAAAATGCGTTTATGCAGCTTATGTATTGATTAGATGTTTTGTTTGCTACTTGTAATAATACAAGGTGTTTCAGGTAAAGATACTCAGGGTATTAAGGAAATAATCTTCGTAATTTTCGCATTATTATTAGCAAAAAGTTTATAATAAAAACCGAAAATCAATCGTTTTCAAGAAAATTGAGTCATAAATATTTACATTTTCACAAACATTTGGCAACGTTGCAACACAAGAGTAATTTGTTGTTGTTATGTCTTGGATTATTGATTTCTATAAACGGTAGGTATATATATAATACCTTCGCAGTTTACACCATAGATATCTCACATTTAGATACACAGAGCCTAGTTGCCTTTAGCGGATTTTTACGACCTCGCGCAGTAAACAAACTCGTGGCTCACCGGAAGGTTTTTGGTACATGCGCATTAAAAAATTATGTTCAGTACCGGAATTAAATCTTTTTTAAATCATTAAATAATTTAAAAATCTTAAAATCCCAGTATCTTAATGTGTAAAGAAAAATATTCGTTATATATTTTTATAATAATTTATATTATTTTACATTTCTTTACGAATATAAATTAGATAGTGATATAAAAAAATATATAATGGACAAGACAGGAGGTAAACGGGGCGCGAAAATATCTATTTTACCTGCACGCCTGCGTAAGGTTACGTTTATATCATAGGTAAATGGGGCGCCAGCCCTTCCCGAGAGGGGTGTGGGTCTTAAGGAATGTCAGATTGATACATACATCAAAATACAAAGTTTACATTTGACTAAGAAACTTAAAGATAAAAATGTTAGAGCTAAACTAGAATCACTGGAAAAACTTGTGAATAAATATAGGTTAAAAGAAATAAGTAGACTACATTTTGTAAAATGTACTTCGGATTTGTCAAGTGTATAATATGTAAATATTTTTTGATGCAATAAATGTTTCGTAATTTATAAAAATTTTAAAAATAGACCAACATTTTATTTTGATACCTTTACTTTAAAGAAAATATTGCGCCCCGTTTACCTTTACGATTTTATTGACCCCAAGATCCCTGCGCCCCATTTACCTGTTCAATAAAATTTTAGTGAAGGCCTTGCGCCCCGTTTACCACCGCCGTGGACAAGATACGTCAACAGTGAATAAGGACAAAGATTTGCTTAATTATCTTTGAAGAAAAGGTAAACGAATTACCTGGGTCACGTTGACAGGAATATTAATTTAATATCGTAAGTTTAATGTCACTTGATAAAATAAAAAAAGGATATGACCCAGATTATGTGATGTATTTTGGACTACTACACACGAATGTGTGATCAGAAAAGTCACAATTTTTTCCTGATCTTAAAAAACTTTTGGTATGTTTTATTCTTAGTTTAATAGACAGGGGCATGCGAGTCAGAGGCAACAATGTTTTTCTTCAGCTCTGAAGTTTTTTAGCAATTTATTCAAGAATAAAAAGTGATGATGACTGAGACATGTAAAATAAGTTTTTTTATTTATGTTCTGAACTTAAATCAAGGGTGAATTTTGCTTTAGCATCCACCAATATATAGTACTTTGCGAAAAAGCGTTAGAAAATTTCTGATTTTATATTCCGATATTTTAGGGTTAGAATTTAGCATATATCACATATCTGAGACCAATACTTTTGTTTCATTTTGTAGATTGGTGTAAGTCAAGGCAAGATAAAGGAGACAAAAAGGAATAGGCCAAAAAACAGTGTCGTGGTTTCGCAAAATTAGAGCAGGAGAATGTCCGTCCAAAAACTTCTAAAAATGACATAAAAAAACAATTTAAAAAATTTGCCGCTAACCTATAGTAAACTATAAAAAGCACTAAAAGGGGTAAATAAAGTATTATGGTGCCGCCCTTTGAAGGTGTCACCCGTGGCAGACACCACCGTTTGCTCCCCACCCCTTCTAGATCCAAGACTGCTTTTAATACTTTTTTTTTTAAATACGCCAACAATTAACATATAGTGTATTAGACGTTTTTGATGTAACTGTATTTTTAAATTTATTTAAATACGGTACTGACTCAACGTCCTTCAAACGGAAAAGCGGCGATAAATTTACATGATTCTGGCCGATACTTCGTTTGGCGCCAGGTGCGTTTCCCTTTGAGTTGCTTGCGCAGAAACTCATCTTTTCGCCCATGAATTGTAACTTTTGTTTCGCGCAGATAACAAACATTGGCTATCCATCGAGATCAGAGGTTTACACCTATTATTTTTACTAAATTAAACATCTTTTCTGCTATTAATTCTTAAAGAAAAAATTGGACTTCTGTATCATTGTATAGTTAAAAACAGCTAGAACCCAGTAATAATAAAATTTAAAAAATAAGTGGTTTATCGAGTTGGTATTTCATTTAAAATTTTGAACTGATTTCTGCGAAACTAAAAATCTGACAATATCGCCGATATCAAGTACCGAGTTTCGTCCAGTTTTGCTCAATACTCTCAGAGATATTAAAGCGTTGCCAGATTTTAGGACACACTGTATTTACCAAAACAATTATTGTAATGCGAATAAAGACTTTCAGAACGGTTTAAAAGCGTTACCACATGCGTTTTATTTAAATTCACACTTAGCTTATGCGCATTAAAGCGCGCGTGTAAACTTAGTAATTAATTCAACGCTTCTCAAATTGGTTGGATGCTAAAACAATGTTCTATTTATCATTAAGGGACAAACTTAATTTTGCAAGTTTAAGATGGAACAATGAACTCTTTTCACGGATTAAAACGTATTATGTAAATAATTTAAGATAAATTTTGTAAATCATGCGTGGGTGATATGTTAAATAGCCTCGTAAGTTGCTATTGTAAACAAAAAAAATAAAATAACTCTGCTGGAATTCATATTGACACATAGGTGTTTAAATATTAACGATATAAATCTAAATTTTAAATTAGCGCTTAACTAGATATTTCTATGTTGAAATATTGTAATCCGGACAAGCTTTCATGAATAGATTTGAGATTGGGCATCTTCATTCTATACAAAAGCAATAATTAATAATGTGCCATCAAAATATAAAAATTAGGAGTGAAATTTAAATATTATTCACAGTTTTGTAAATTAAAGTTATGATTTTATGGTAATTATTTTTCTAAAAATATATTTTCGGCACATTATAGTCATTTATTCAATTTCTTTTTTAGAATTTAATTCGGGCCTTCGAAAGATCCGCTATGAAAATTTTATGCCTGAACTACGTATTTAAATAAATAAATAAATAATAGTTTAAAAAAACTAAAAAAAACACGCTTTTATATGCAACCGAACTAAAAATTAGAAAATAATTTTTCATTAAAAAAAGATTGTCACTTCAGAGTAAAAGCGTGGGGTGCTTTTGCCAATATCTATGAGGGAAAAGTTATGAAAAAATAGTAAAATGCACCCCACGCTTTTTACTCTGAAGTGACAATCTTTTTTAATGAAAATTATTTTCTAATTTTTAGTTCGGTTGCATATAAAAGCGTGTTTTTTTAAACTATTATTTATTTTTCATTTTTTATTTCGATATGCATGTATGTATGTATGTATGTATGTAAAAATGCTCCAGTTTATTCACTAAAAATTCCTTCGCCATTTTGTCAAGAGTATCTAATAAAAGCGTGTTAAAAACACAGTTTTCTTTAAAGTTCCTGAGAAAAGTTTGTGATGTTGCAAAAAGATGGCAACACAGGTGTTGTTTTTATAATAAAAGGAATTTTTTTATCCTGGCGATCCTAATCAGGATTACGGGATACTGTTTGCAGATTATTGCATTGTCATGGGTCCTTGATACGTGTGCAAAGTTTCAAAGAAATCGAATAGCTGGAAGTTGGTAAAAATTAGGCTCAAAGATTCCGTTACATAGATAGATAGATAGTTTCAACCCAAGTTAATAAAAGCGTGTTAAAAATGAAAATTAAATAAAACTAAATTTAATAAAAACAAGCTTTTAAAGCACATCGAACTAAAAAGTTTAAAATAATTTTTAAAATAATCCTAAAACAATAATGAACGAAAAATACTAGTATTATTGTAATAAATAATAGTTTAAAAAAACTAAAAAACACGCTTTTATATGCAACCGAACTAAAAATTAGAAAATAATTTTTCATTACAAAGAGTTTGTCACTTCAGAGTAAAAAGCGTGGGGTGCATTTTACTATTTTTTCATAACTTTTCCCTCATAGATATTGGCAAATATAATAATTATACCATTTAATATATTAAGCACCCCACGCTTTTATTCTGAAGTGACAAACTCTTTGTAATGAAAAATTATTTTCTAATTTTTAGTTCGGTTGCATATAAAAGCGTGTTTTTGAGTTTTTTTAAACTATTATTTATTTTTCATTTTTTAGTTCGATATATCAATTAGTTTTTTAAAAATAAATGCTCCAGTTTATTCACTAAAAATTCCTTCGCCATTTTGTCAAGAGACACAGAGGATCTGTAAAGGAATTTATTTATCCTGGCGGTCCTAATCAGGATAACGGGATACTGTTTTTAAATTATTGCATTGTCATCGGTCCTTGATACGTGTGCAAAGTTTCAAAGAAATTGAATCGCTGGAAGTTGGTAAAAATTAGGCTCAAAGATTCCGTTACATAGATAGATAGATAGATAGGTACAACCCAAGCTAATATAATTAATAATAGTTTAAAAACTAAAAAACACGCTTTTATATGCAACCCAACTAAAAATTAGAAAATAATTTTTCATTAAAAAAATATTGTCATTTCATAGTAAAAAGCGTGGGTGCATTTTACTATTTTTTCATAACTTTTCCATCATAGATATTGGCAAATATAATAATTATAACATTTAATATATTAAACACCCCACGCTTTTTACTATGAAATGACAATATTTTTTTTAATGAAAAATTATTTTCTAATTTTTAGTTCGGTTGCATATAAAAGCGTGTTTTTTAGTTTTTTAAACTATTAATTATTTTTCATTTTTTAGTTTTTGCTACTCTTGACAAAATGGCGAAAAAATTTTTAGTGAACAAGAGTAGCAAAGTTTGTAATGTTTCCAACAGATTGCAACCCACTAAAAATGTCTTCTCCATTTAGTAGCAAAGTTTGAAATGTTGCCAACAGATGGCAACCCAGTCAAAGTTTGGAATGTTGCCAACAGATGGCAACCCACTAAAAATTTCTTCTCCATTGAGTGGCAAAGTTTGAAATATTGCCAACAGATGGCAACCCAGGTGTTGTTTTTATAATATAATGGAATTTTTTTCCTGGCGATTAAAAACAAGATAACGGGATACTTTTTGCAGATTATTGCATTGTCATGGGTCATTAATAAGTGTGCAAAGTTTCAAAGAAATCGAATAGCTGGAAGTTGGTTAAAATTAGGCTCAAAGATTCCGTTACATAGATAGCCAGATTGATAGATAGATAGTTACAACCCAAGTTAATAAAAGCGTGTTAAAAAGCGTGTTAAAAAAGGATCGAGCGCTTGATATATCAAGGTTCCACGGAGAAAAGTTGGCAAGACTGGGTAAAATCAAAGCTGAATATCAATCCAGTGGCGTCTAGAATTTGCGCATTTGATTTTGCATTGTTTTGGAAGTAATATTTGTTAAAAGATTTAATTCCAAATGTTTTTTATTTAAAGTAAAAGAATTTACAACTTAATAATAATTAAAAACTGTTGTGTAAACGGTTGTGCTACTAATACAATAAACTGTATATCTCCGGCACTGAACAACATGGCCGAAAAATGGGAGATGTGACGTCATAACACGTCAAAGCAATATGGCCGAATGTCGTGACCTTATATAGACCGACTTTGTAATATATTAGTATTTTTCGTTCGTTATTAGTTTAAGATTATTTTAAAAATTATTTTGAATTTTTTAGTATTATGCGCTTTAAAAGCGTGTTTTTTTCCGTATTTATTTTCCACTTTGTAGTTTGATTAATTGTCAAAAAGAAAATTGTGTTGACAAGATTAGAACCCACGATCGGTGAATCCGACGTCAAACAAGACCCTAGAACGCTTGGTCAACGAACGAAAACTTGTTGGAAAACTTTTTGTAGATAATCATCCCTTAAATCAAAGCTTTAACTTTACTAATTTTGGTTACAATTTAAGAAATACCTAATATTAATAAAACATTAATGTATTGCTATATTTCACATTGAAAATCATATTTTATTTACAAAGAGGACGACTAAAGCTTGTATGGTTTATTCTGGTTTGGGGACTTCTAGTTTTGGCACCTAATAAAACTTAACCTGACCTGACCCTTATTTTTTCCAAACAAGAAAACACCGCTTGTACAGGTGGATAAAATATTGTTCTTTTGTCCTGAAGAATAAGGGTTGTTACTATTGTGACTTGATTTAGGCAGGCTAAACTACAGGTAACATTTTAGAATATTGCTGATTTACTAGATCTTTATGTATACATTTAGAATAAGCGAGAAATATCCCCAAATCAATAACACTTAATTAGGACTTGCTGATATAAGCATAAACCTCTATATAAAAACAATTGTAAACATTATAATTCAACATTTGATATTGTGTAAAAGTCTGCGCTGTTCATATTGATTGTTCACGTAGTTTAAGTATAATTTAGGTCTTAAAGTTGTAGTTGTAAAAATAAAGTGTTTTTTAAAAGGAGCTTTGCTGGTCTTAGTATTTAACTGGCGCTGCGAACAGGATAGTACAATTCGGTGCTTTATCGGTTTTCGTTGTTCCGAAGTGATTGTTAAATCTTAGTGTGCTATCCGAATCTAAGGACCTTCGTCACTCTCTTTATCGGTGTTTCGTTGAGAGTTAATAAGGCCCAACAAGTGGAAGAAAAAGCAAGTGGTGAAACTTCAAGCCTCTACAGAGTTGTCAGAGACGCCGTGGATCCCAGCTCCTGTCTTCCCGACCAAGATCAGCCCCTCCAGACGCCGTCTTACATGCCGTCTTAGACGCCACTTCACACGCTGTCCCAGACGCTATCCCAGACGTCATCCAGTCCAGCCGTGAAGAAAGGAATGTTTTGGTGCAGTATTTACAGAATAAGCTTTATGGACTCATCCTTGGTTATACTGTAAGTTATTACTGAATTGCCATTTTAAATGCCAAAAAATAAAAACCCGTCTAAACGATTAAAAAACATTTTAAAACGCAATAGAGCTTCTTTAGGATTAGCTAGTGAAATAAGTTCTTCAGAAAGCGACGACGAGCTAAACGTCACATTAACAAACGAAATCATTGAAAACAAAGAAACTAATACTTTAAATTCAGAAACTGAACTAAGTAATCTAATTAATACCTTAAGTTTAAACACTAATTCTAATATTTTATCTGTAGAGACTTTAAATCAACCAAACCTAAATTTTGAAATAAATTTAGATAATAATTTACCAAATACTTCTAATATAGAACATAATCAATTTAATTTAAATAATATTTTAAGACAAGAATTTCCAAAAATGGACACCATTAAATTTCACACTTCCCTCCTGCCAACTTTCGCAGGTGCGCAAAATCATTTGGAAAGTTTTATCATTTCTATTGACGAATTTTATTCACTATATTTTTCTCAAACTAATGATAATACAAATAAAATGATTCTCGCCGCAATCAAGTCAAAGTTAAGTGATAGTGCTAGAGAATTCTTGCTTTCAAGGCCTGACCTTAACAACTGGCCCGCAATTAAAGAAGCTCTACGGCAAAAATTTGGTGACCCTATAACTTACCAAGTATTAATGCAACAGTTACAATATTTCCGCAGTAACAAAAATGAAAATATTTTAGATTTTGTTGATAGGCTCAAAACTTTTGTGCAAAGAATAATTTCGAAAATACAGTGCGAGGTCGCAGACCAAACATCAAAATTATTATTAATCGCACAAGTAGAAAAACAGCTGTATTAATTCTAACTGCAAATTCACCACATACACTAAAAACTATGTTAATGATACAAAGACCAGTCACACTTGATAACGCTCTCACCCATGTTCTAAATTATAATATGGTCGAATCGCAAGTAAATTTCACTAACACCTCCTCGCAAAATCAAAATGTTTCTAGATTTAATAATAACAATAATACATTTCACGCAAAGCAAACAACAAGACTCCTTAACCAACCACCACCAATGCCTATGAACTTCCCTCAACCTCAAAGATTTCCTAGTCAACCCATACCAATTCAACCCCGACAACTACCACAAAGACATTTCCCGACCAATGCGCAAGTCTTCGGTAAGCCAAAAACGTATTTGCCCCACAACCCGGCAATAGGCAGAGATTTGATCCCCCTGTCCCAATGACCACTAGCACAGCTGGCCCCTCTAGGCTGTACCAACCAAGACCCAATCTTTCGTCCCCAAAATTTCTTTCAACCCTCGGGACCCAAAAATTTTATATCCCAAGAATTAACTAACGTAGAGACATATACGGAACCCTATGACCAACAGTACAAAGCAGATCAACTTCTTGGAACTTACCAAACGCCCGAATCCTATGCATGCCCTAATTATCCCGTTTATAGTTCCCAAGAAACCAGTTACCAGTCCTACGAACCTAGCTATGAGACCCAAAATTATCCGTACGAATACAATAAAGACCCTGAACTAAACCCTGAAAATTTTGAACAAGACGATTCCGAAAATTTTTACAAAACGGCCTCGAACCTAGAATCAACTTAAACAATATTGCTCAACGAATCGAGTTACCCTATTTTTATCTACCAGAAAAACAAATTACCGTACTTATAGATTCAGGTGCGTCAGATTCCATCATTTCTCCCGAAATAGCAAAATTATATCCAAAAATATATTTTTCCAACCCTTTGAAGTAACAGCTTGTAGGAACACATACAAAGAGACAAAAAATTTAAACATTGACTTATTACAAGAAATAGGTATAAACAAAAATTTCAGATTAAGAGTTTTAAACTGGCACCAAGATTTTGACGCCTTAATAGGTAGTAAAGATCTAAAAACTTAAATGCTCTAATTGACTACGAAAACAAAACATTAACGCTAAATAATATAAAAATACCTTTTTCTTTAGCATATAATAAACCTCTAATTAAACCAGTTCAAAATCTCAACACAAAATCGCTTACAATACCAGTTAATTACGAAAATGGCCTAGCTATACTACCATCCTTTCGAATTCACGATCATATAATTCCTGATAGCTTAGTGGAAGTAAAGAATGGTTCCTGCAAAATCCCTAATCCAACTCCCGAAGTATACATAAACTTTCACCAGAGAGTCAAAGTGATACCTCAAGATCAATTTGACCTGTTAGATCCGCAGAAACCAACCGCATCCAGATTCGATCCAGAGACCCACTTAAGGCTTTGGTCACTTAACGCCCCTTGAAAAATCTAAAATAATACCCCTTTGTCATGAGTTCAAAGATATCATGTTCCATGAAGATTGCGATCTAACCTTTACTAGTCAAACCAAACATAAAATCCGCACTACAACCGACAGTCCGATATATGTTAAGTCCTTTAGGCACCCTCCTGCCATGAACCTCGAAATTCAGTCGCAAATTCAGAAACTTTTAGACAACAAAATCATCCGTCCTTCAATTTCGCCTTATTCCGCCCCTGTCTGGATTGTTCCAAAAGACAGACGCCTCTGGAAAGAAAAAAATTTCGTTTAGTAATCGATTTCCGTCGACTCAATGACGTCACAATAGAAGAAAAATGGCCTCTTCCAAGAATAGAGGAAATTCTGGACAATCTCGGCAAATGCAATTACTTTTCGACCCTGGACCTTGCTCAGGGATTTCATCAAATCGAAATGGACCCAAATTCAATAGAAAAGACCGCTTTCACTGTTAACAATGGCCACTACGAGTACCTTCGAATGCCCTTTGGCCTTAAAAACGCCCCCGCAACGTTCCAACGTATGATGGACGAAATTCTTCGCGAGTATCTTTACAAGTTCTGTTTCGTTTATATGGATGATATTGTCATCTTCTCAAAATCCCTATCCGAACATATTGATCACCTTCGCAAGATATTTAAAAAACTAAAGGAAATAAATCTTAAGGTTCAACTCGATAAGTCAGAATTTTTAAGCAAAGAAGTCGCCTTTTTAGGACATGTCATAACCCCGATGGTATCAAACCCAATCCTTCCAAAATCGATGCCATTCAAAGATACTCCTATTCCTAAAACCCAAAAAGAGATCAAATCCTTTTAGGTTTGATTAGCTATTACCGCAGATTCATCAAAGATTGCGCAAAAATAACCTTCCCTATTTCCAGATGCCTAAGAAAAGGTAGCGTAATTAATATCGAAAACCAAGATTACAAAAACGCATTTTTAAAATGCAAAGAACTCATTTCGAACGCCCCTGTCCTTCAGTATCCCGATTTTAATAAACAATTCAAACTCACCACCGACGCATCCAATGTCGCCATTGGTAGCGTGCTTTCCCAAAACGATCACCCAATAGCATTTTACTCTCGCACTCTCAATACCGCCGAGAGAAACTATTCTTGTATCGAGAAAGAGCTTCTTTCCATTCTTGACTCTACTAAACATTTTCGCCCATATCTTTATGGCCAAAAATTTATCATCGAGACCGACCATAACCCCTTGGTATGGTTGTCAAAAATTAAAGAGCCTAACTCTCGCCTGATTCGCTGGAGATTGAAACTCGAAGAGTTCAATTTCGAGATAAAATACAAAAAAGGAAAGGAAAATGTTGTAGCAGATGCCCTATCACGCATCGAACTAAACACAAACGAGACTAACGATGACTCGCAATCTATTGCTCCTAATGTGGATGACACAGTTGCCAATCTCAAAGAATTTGACCTTGCCGATTTCGTATTAAACGAAAAATACAAGAATACCGACTTAAACCAAAAACCTAACAATAGTACACCCACACGCAACCCTCCAAATAGCCTTCCAGAAAATACAACCCCAAACGACAATATTTCGGATATTACTGTACATTCTAACAATGACCCACAAATGAAAGGTATACCTATTTCAGAACTACCACTAAATTATGCCACAAACCGCCTTGTAATTGACTATGGCGACCAGTTTAAACATAAATTTACTAGACCCTTTAATAAAAACCACCATTTTGTTAAAATAAATAAAACCGAACAACAGCAAGATATTCTTAAGATAATCAAAGAAATAATAAGACCGGACGTTCCCTTTACTGTCTATATTCCAAACGACGAATTAAAATTAGAATTTCAAAGACTTATTGGTCAAAATTTAAACCCTAGTGCAAAAATTATATTTTCTAATAAATATCTTACTGACGTACTTAATTCAGAACAACAAAAAGAAATATTAACCAATTACCACCAAAATAATCACAACGGCATAACCGAAACTTACAACCATCTTAAACAAAAATACTACTGGCCCAAATTAAAAGATTCTGTAACATATCTTGTGAATAACTGCGAAATATGTCTACAAAATAAATATGAAAGACACCCATACAAAATAGCCTTTGAAGGACCCTTACTTGCTGAAAAACCCTTCAAAACCCTACATATCGACATATTTCAATTTTTAAACTGTCAATTTCTAACTATCATAGACTCCTTTTCAAAATATGCTCAGGCTTACTTCGTTCCTGACAAAAATGCAGTCACAATCCTAGGAAAATTGAGACATTACATTTCACACCACAACACGCCTCAAAACCTAGTCATGGACCAAGGCAAGGAGTTCCAGAACCATCTTGTCAAAGAATTCTGTCAGCTATTTTATATACAAACACACTATACTACCCCTGGTAACTCATCTTCAAACAGTCCAGTAGAAAGATTACATTCTACTTTATTAGAAAAACTAAGAACCCTAAAAATGCAAAATCCCGACGAAACTCCCCAAAATCTAATGACGACTGCAATTCTAATATACAATCAAAGTATTCACTCTACTACTGGTCATTCGCCCTTCTCTATCCTTTATGGTCCCTATCTTAACGAACCAAACATAAATAACGATTTGACTATTTTTGAACAATACAATGACAAACGAAAAACGAACTAATACCATTTTACGAAGGCATCTACAAACATGCATTCCAAAAACGAGCGCAAACTCTCGAAAAACGCAATCAAAATACTGAATTACCGCCCGAAATTCAACAGGACCAGACAATTTACCGAAAAAATACGCTTAGGAATAAAATGAACCCCAGTATATTCCTACTAAGGTAACTAAAACGGACAAAAATAAAATCACGGGTGTAACCAAAAAAACCCTGTAACTACGCACATTAGGAAGATCAAGCGACTTAGAAAAAAACCTGTTTCTTTTCAGCCTGATCCTCACCCTACAAAGACATACCCCCAGCCAAGCACTTCAAGCACAGGAGTTACCTAATAATGGATACTTCATGGAAGATATATCCCCTTCTTTAATCATAAGTCATTACCATACTACCTATGTACCCTTTAACCTAACAAACATTAAGTTTACGTTATCTCGTTTACATACTAATCTTATGTTTTTAAATTCCGCAGTAAAAAAGCAAAATAACAATTTAACACTAACCCAGTTATATCATATATCTAAGGCGTTAAATGATACGTATGACACATACTCCAAATTAAATAATTATGAAACGGAGTTAACATTAAATCGCAGAAAAAGAGGTTTAATGAACTTTATAGGGAGCAGTATCAAGTTTGTTACCGGAAATTTAGATAATGACGACTTGGAATTAATTACACAAAATTTAGAAATACTTAAACATAATCAAATTACTTCTATGCACAAAATAAATGACCTTAGCTCAATTGCTGGAAATGTTATGACTAAATTTAGAACCAATGTAAAAATAATAAATGAGAATTCAGTGAAAATTCGCACAGCGTTTACAAAAATAAACAATGAAACAAACTTAATACTTACCTTGCAAAATCAGTATCTACAAATTGTAAATTTAAATCAATTTTTAGAAAAATTGTTAAGAATCCTCTCTTTTGCGCACCTAAAAACATTAGATCTCGAAATTTTGAGTTTAAAAGAAATAAAAGATATTTGGTCATATTTAGAATTACATTATCCAAAAAATTCTTTATGGCATATTGAACATCTTTCGGAATTAACACTGATTTGCAAAACGGGACTTCTAACTTTACAAGAAATGGCAGTTCTAGTAATTAAGGTACCAATTTTTGAACAAAATAAATGTAGTTTAAAATTTGTATATCCTATACCAAATAATGAGTCCAAACTAATAATTAGTCCAAGCAAATTTTACTGTAATGAACTGTGGTATAACCAATGTGAAGAAATTAACAAAAAATGGATTTGTTCAAACCCAATCGTAAATGGATGTCCCTTGCCAAAAAACTGTCAGTATGCAACTGTCCAAAATAATTATCAAGTCCATACTCTAACCCACAAAAACGCACTACTTTTATGCACAAAAATTCCGAAACAGTATACGAAAACTGCTTCCAATTTCAAAAAGCCGTCCTTAAGGGTTGTTATATCATACAAAGCCAATGTGATGTAATAATCAATCATCATAAATATTCCCTAGAAATTAATAATATATCGATAAGTCCGCCAGAAGCATTAGAAATTCAAGATTCTAACTGGTCCCTAAATCTCCAAATTCGGCATCTAGAAGACCCCAAGAAAATTCAGGAAGATTTAATAGAACCCCTAAACTTTCAGGACCTTCTTCCCCAGCAAAACATCTATCATTTCTCAGTTATAATTATATCCATTTTATTTTTATTCATCTTAGCGCTAGTGCTATATTTATGGCAAAAACAACGAAGAAGTAAATCAGTTCCCTTAAAAGTTCTCCAGAAACTCATCAACGAGGACGTTGATAAAACTAAGGGTGGAGGAGAAATATCCCCAAATCAATAACACTTAATTAGGACTTGCTGATATAAGCATAAACCTCTATATAAAAACAATTGTAAACATTATAATTCAACATTTGATATTGTGTAAAAGCTCCGCGCTGTTCATATTGATTGTTCACGTAGTTTAAGTATAATTTAGGTCTTAAAGTTGTAGTTGTAAAAATAAAGTGTTTTTTAAAAGGAGCTTTGCTGGTCTTAGTATTTAACTAGCGGAAAAATTAAATCACAGGTAGAAAACAGGTTCGTTTTTGTACGTGCCTTTTTCTTGATAATTTTATTAGTTGCTATACAATGGAGGTCATGTACTACTCGTAAAACAAGATTTATATCTTTATTGTCAAAATCACAACAAAATTTCCGCTTAATCGTAAAATTTTATAGTTACTTTCCAGGTCAAAAAAACTGATGTTTTTTTAAATCTTAGTATTTTTTAACAATACTTTTCTGGATAAAACCAGTGATATTTAAAGGGGAAGATATCTGTAAAATGTTGATTTTTTTTTTGTAATAAATTAATATAGTCCTTTAAGAACAGGTTAGGTACTAAAATTTTAGAACATAGTTTTCAGTATTTCTTATTATTATATATTACAGAGTCGATTAGACAATAAAATCTAGTAGCGGGTTTACATATTTGCCGCCCGTAGGATATTTATTTTTGCCGCCTCCAAATTTTGATACCTTACTCCATACCCTCATATAACGCAGCCTTACCTAAAAACATAGTTAGTAACTAGGAATAAATTCTGTTGTATTTTTCTATTTTATTTTAAAAATCGAAATAAAAAAAATATTATCTAAATCTGCCGCCCCCAAAAAAATCTGCCGCCCTAGGTTCCAGCCTACTTAACCTGCTGGTAAATCCAACACTGCTATAAAAATAATAAATAAATTCTTATAATATTTAAATATATGAGTAAATTACATACCAATTTTTGAAAATATATAATGAGTCTTTCACTCGCTCTTTCAATAAAAAAATATATTTATATTAAAGTCAATAAAAATTTAAGCATTACATTTTATTTATTACTGGTGGATTCAAAAGGGTATTTGTCAGGTATGCAACGATATTACAAATAGTTTTTTTAAGAACTTTTAATTGGCTCAGGGGCGGTCATAAGGGTGAGGGGGCATGGGGCCATGCCCCCTTTCATGCCACATCCTTTGTAACCAATAATTTTTTTTACCTAAATACACCTAATTGCAAATATGGGCATTTAATGATATTATGCTCCCCCTTTGAAAAGTTGATATGACCGCCCCTGAATTGGCTTATTAGAAAATATCGAAATTTAGTGTGTACTTATTTTGTCGATGACTTAAAAAAGTCTTGTACAATTTTGTTGTAAAATCAATGGGGAAGCCAAATTTAAAGGTATCAAAATTTACATGGGAGTTTCTATGGCTACTTTAGCGATGCACCATTTTCGCCACAAAAGATCTACAGCAGATCTTCTTTCCTTCGTATCACACTGTTGGAATAAGTCTCTTGAGTTTCTAGGTGAGTCCCAGATCGTTGCTCTTGATATATCCAAAGCTTTTGACCAGGTCTGGCATGCCTCACTTCTTAATAAACTTCCCTCCTATGGTCTTTCAACTAAACTCTGTTCTTGGCTCTCTAGTTATCTATCTGATCGACGTATATCAGTTATTGTGGACGGCCATTCTTCAAGCTCTCACCAAGTAAATGCTGGAGTCCCTCAGGGCTCAGTTCTGGCACCAACATTGTTTCTTCTTCACATCAACGACCTTCTCTCGTCCACAACTAATTCCATTCATAGTTTCGCCGACGATAGTATCCTTCACTCCAGTTTTCAGGTTCCTAAGCCCATTACTAAACCTGACTTGGAAAACAAACGCAGAGCGATGCAGGTATCTCTTTCGCAGGATCTTAATTTAATATTGGATTGGGGCGCTAAAAATCTCGTCCATTTTAATGCATCCAAAACACAATCATGTTCCTTGTCGCGAAAAGAGTCATCAAATACTCATCCTCTACTTATGAGCGGCCAAGTTTTACAGAGCAAAGACACTTTAATCTTGTGGGCGTCACTTTTGAAAGTAACCTTAACTGGCATAAACACATTGTATCTATAGCCACGGCAGCTTCGAAAAAGCTTGGATTTTTCCCCTTCTAATTTATACACTTTATATGTGTCCCAAATCCAACCTCCCTTGGAATATTGTTCTCATATCTGGGGCATGGCGTCCCCCCACAACCCTAAGCATTCTTGATTCTATTCAAAGAAGAGCTATTCGTCTCATTAATGATCCTTCACTTACAGAAAGGCTTCCTCTCTTGCACATCGTCGGGCTGTGGGGGATTTATCGCTTTTTATAGGTACTTCCATGGCTTCTGCTCTGAAGAATTGTCCAGTATAGTTCCTCCACTTACGGTTCCCAACAGAGAAACTCGTGGTGCCGCGCGTATGCATCCCTATACGGTCCAATTGGACAGGCCCCGAACTTTCCATTTCGTTCGTTCTTATATCCCTAGAGTTTCTAGACTGTGGAACCTACTGCCAGCGGAGATCTTTCCTTCCCCCAAATCTTCTAGTATTTAAGTCCTGTGTCAACAAACACCCTCTTACCTCGCTTAAGACACTCACGGTACGTTAGTATTTAGGCTTTTAGCCTTCGTGGTTTGTCCAAAGATAAAAAAACCATGCGGTAGAGTCGTTAGAGTTTATCATCCAAATAAGAAGTTGGATCCAATAAATTAATTTTAACTTTACCATAAGAGGAAGCTTAATCAGTTAATTAATTTCAACTGGACAATGTAAATACATTTACTGTCGTTTACTTAAATTAACTGTTGTTACTAGTTTGATTAGCACAAATTATCGATATAAATTTAGCAAAATATAGGTGAAGCAATGACACACATTAATATGGTTTGCATAAACTAAACACACGTAATTCTTGGTATTGACAACGCGACGAATTAACTATAAATCTGGGGAATAATCCCACAGTGTAGAAACCAACATGGTTGAGCGGGGATCGTCGACCATGTATGTTTGGAAACCAAACCCAGTTCTACTGCACCTTAAAAAGATATTGGAGAATCCGTTTTAAAAGCAAAACATGATTTTCGTTTAATTGTCTAAACTAACACTTATCTATCATAATTTTTATTCAGTATAGAGAAAAGGAAACACCTGAATGGCTTTTATCTAATTCATTAATTTTAAAATAATTTATTTCTTTAGATTTATTTAAAAGCTTTATAATTTCTCTAGTATTTTTTTACTAGGTACGTATTCAATCCCATGTAAATTTTAAAGATGTTAATTATTGTCTCCCTGTACATTTTACAGAAAAAAAAATGTAAATTTTCGAAGGACCCATATGACAAATCCTCATGCCAAGTTTCAAAACATTTTAATAAGCTACTCTTGAATTAGACAATTAAAAGTAATTGTAAAATTAACAAAACATTTTTTGGTAATCCCAATAGTTTTTGAAAAATCGTCACGGTTTAAAAAATAATTAAAATAATTTTGGCAGTTACAAAATTAGACGTTTTTACTAAAAGTAAAATTTTAATTTTATTTTTTTTTATCATAAAGTTTGATGGCAATAGGCTCCAGCCAAAATTTTGTAAAGTTTAAATTTTTATAATACTTTTCCTAGTTTTTTGTAAATCATTATTAAATTTGAATAAAATTTATCCCACAATTGGCGAATTCAAACTCAACAATCATCAATTTTAGGCGTTCAACCAATTATAACCGCGGTAATAATTGGTGACAACTTTGACGTATAATACATTGTTTAAACGTCAACATAACCAATTGGTAAATACCGTTTTACAATTGGTTCTTCGCCTAAAATTGATGAATGTTGTCTTCTGTGATGTAGGCATCGCCAAACTACGTCACTGGGCTATGTGGCGTTTTAAATAATTTCATGGGAGTTTTGTTATATATCAAATTTTGGTTATTTTATTTAAATGGTTGCAATTACCAAAAATATTAGAAAAACGGGTTTGAAATTTAATCTTTCTATACCGAAAATTTAATACTTTAGGTGTACATGTCTAAAGGTCTGGGTTGCTTTCCAGTGACGAAAATTTTGTGCGTCACGCTCCAGGGCTTGAAGCTCTTGATCTTCTATAAAAGTTAGTCACTGGAACGCATCCTTAGACAAGGAAAGAGAGATACTTTAAGAGAATTTTAAAATTTCGTTGTTTTTAACCTTTATTGGCTTTATAATAACAATATTTTTTTAATATCTAATTCCATTTTAAATAAATAATTTTAAAAATCCATCCTTAACCATAAAAAATACGTTTGAAGCACAAAAACCAAAAGAGGGGTTGGTGCATGAGGGGCAAGGGGAAAGAAAAACGGAGTAGCTTAGGTGCATAACACTTTCCGTCACTGGAACGCCATAAAGTAGAACGATATGCTCCTGAGCAACTCGGGAGCGCTCTATTTGCGTCACTGGAAAGCCACTCTGTTTTGATAGTAGCAAAGATTTCATTTAGACGGTTAACAATCGCCCTTGTCAACCAGAAGCTGCATCAGCTTAGTATTACATAATACCAAATTAAGAAGTATCCTAATTTTTGTAAAAGTCGGAATTCCAATGTTCTATAAAATTTAGTTTTTGTCCAGTAAGAAAGTAATAACACAGTTGGATAACTGCCCTAATTATTTATAGATAACTAAGTAATAATTTAAAATGCAATTATATCTTTCTTTTATATCAGTTTTATCTCTTTTTACACTTATGGTTATAAACCTATTTTATGTTGATTAGATACAATATTATTAACACATAAAAGTTTTACGATTTGATAAAATTTAAAGCAAACATTTTTTTTTCTCATCAGATCCATTAATTGACAAAACCACAAGATTACTTTCTCTTTACTTATTTTCGACAATTTCTATTATAAATTCCACAATGTGGAATAAAAGAATTGCAATGAAATAGCTTAGTAACTCGTAACCATATTACCTTTTTTAATTCCGATTCATATACATCAGCTAAGTCAAAAGGTATAAGGCCACAGTATAAAATTATTTTACTCTATACAGGATGTCTCAAAAAAGTGTGACGTATGAAAGTTATATTTTTTAAATCGAACACCCTATATTTTATGACGGTTTTAGATCCAACATAAAAAAATAATTTAAGTTTGTTTATACTACCAAGTGTCTAATTTTATTCGTTTTTGTGATATTTGATTTTTTTCAAAATCCAGGGTGCAATTAAATTAATTTTATTTTACTTAATAATATAAACTCCTTAAACTTTAAAATTTTTTACAAAATTAGGAAAAGTCTGCCTTATCATACGTAGGTCATATCGAGATCAAAGATTATACAGGGTAATCAAAAAATAATTTCAATATTTTACAAAGTCAAATTGCAATATCTCTCTTATTTTAAATGGAACACCCTGTATTTTTTTACACCACATGATGACAAACCAAATGCTCTTTCAAATGGTCTATAGGTTGCCTATACCTATCTTTTATACTTTTTAAGTAAATTCCGTTTTAACATATTTGTATTCCAAATGTCTATTTAAATGTCAGTAGGCTGTGATATAGCTATGCCTATTTACTAAGCCGTTATTGCAAAATGTAAATTTGTTGGAAAAAATCACAAAATTAAAAGATTTTGTATTATCTGCCACTATTTTTAAAATTCATTAGTTGCTTATAATGCTACTTCCAATAACACTTATTTCAGCTGAATGTGGTAATGATAAAAACTTGTGTTTTTAAACAATCCTAATAACGACTCTGGTCAGTTATGACGATATTCTGTGACCTATAAGTCGTTTCTTCCATTATCCATAATCACTGTGTCAAATTTTTTAAAGCAACTATTAAGGTTATCAGATGGTTTCTCCTGGAATATTTTTCAGGATTAACTCTAGACTAAAGTAAACCATTTTTTCACATCCTACCAGTATTATATCATCCTGTTGTTGTAGAAGAAGGGTTTTTATTTAAAATCATTAAATTTCTTTTAAACTGACTAAAACACTAGTAATAAATGGTCGTTGTTATTTTCCTAAGAAAATATTAATGGCTGCTATGTCACAGAAAACTTTAATTTAAATAAACATTTGGACTAAAAATTTGTAAAAACAGATTTTACTAAAAAGCACAAAAGATAGGTATAGGCAACCTATACACCATTTGAAAGAGTATTTTATTTGTCATCATGTGACGTAAAAAATACAGGGTGGTCCATTTAAAATAAGAGAGATATGGCTTATTTGACTTTCTGAAAAATTAAAATTATCTTTTGATCACCCTGTACAATATTTGATTTTGAATTGACCTACGTATGATATGGCAGACTTTTTCTAATCTTGTTACATATTTTAAAGTTTAAAGTGTTGAAGTAAATTCAATTTAATTTTACCTCTGCATTTTTCAAAAAATCATATATCACAAAAACAAATAAAACTAGACACTTAGTACTATAAACAAACTTGAGTTATTTTTAAAGTAGAATCGAAAACCGTCATAAATATAGGGTGTTCCATTTAAAAATATAACTTTGATACGTCACACTTTTTGAGACACCCTGTATAGACTAAAATAATTTTATACTGTGGTCTTATCCGACCTGTATATGTTCCAGTATTTACTTTTTTAAAATCCCATGGTTATCCAGCTACAGACCGTGTCGAATATGGTGGGCCACCCTGTATATATAATATTTTTAAGATTTAAATGGTCATATTTTCGAAACTATTAAAGATAGATATATCAAATGTGGCATTTTAGAAAGCTCTTTAAAATACCCATTTAATAGTGGTATAATATACAGAGTGTCCCATTAAAAATTTTTTTTGCTTTTGAATGTGACATGTGACACCTACTGTCAGTTTGACAGAACCCGTAAAAACTTGGCTAAAAATTCTACATACTGATTTTTAAACGAATAAGCTAACTCAAAAAACAAAAAGTTACAGGCTCCTAAAAGCCTTTAACTAAAATGATATCCCAGAGTACATTTTACAAGGTAATAAAATACAAGTTGGTTTGTTTCCTTCTTCCTTTTTAACTAAGTATAAAAATGTATTATAATACAAATCCTAAAAATAAAACACAATGGTTTCGAAGGATTTAAAAATTTATTTGTATTTTTCCTGTCATGGTTAAACTTTAAATTTTATGCCAAAATTTAATCATACACATATTAAGTAAAGTATGCGCATTAGTGAATTTGTCCACTTATTCACCCTTAAAACAAAAATACCCGCCACACATAAACTATTATTAAATTCATTTAGTAAACTTAAATTACCTTAGAAGCATCCAATAAATCCAAGTCTCCGTTATATATTTAACCAATTGTTCCATTATTTATGTCACAAACTTCACCCCAAAGTCCACCAATGTTTAGTTTTTTATACCTGTCACAGTGTCACTTTGTTTTTCTTCTATTCCACCACCAAACTTTAAAGTCAACATACAAAGTATATAATGCTAAACAGTGCCCGCCAAAAACATATTTTGTACTTTTGTATCAACTTGTACTTTTGTACCAACTTTACTTTTGTATTTAGTCGTAATTTATCGTACCGAATACTCGTTATTTAAGTTAAAATAAGTCAAAAACATTGCTGGCTACCGTAAACCAAACCGAAGAATCGAGCGATTTTGGTCGTTCGAGCGTATCTGAAAGAGACCGAGAAAGTCTCGTAGCCGGCGTTAGCCTCAACTTTGAAAGCTACGGAGACGACGTCCGCGGCACGTTCTCGTCGAGACTTGGATGCCCGGTGTTGCCGGTAACCTAAAAGTAAATAAGAAATAATGAAGAGTACGGTCGTCGTAATAAAAGTGCCGTATCTAAAAAATCTTTGTTTTGAGATAACGATTTTAATTGGTTTCTTTTTAATGTTTTCTTTAGAAAAATACAAAATATATTTAGAATATTTTCTTTAAAATAGGCCCTTAGCAATGTACACCTAAAGTAGCAAGATTTCGGTGTAAATAGATTGGACGTTTTTTTTTATCTTTGGACAAACCACGAAGGCTAAAAGCCTAAATACTAACGTACCGTGGGTGTCTTAAGCAGGGTAAGAGGGAGTTTGTTAACACGGGACTTAAATACTTGAGGATTTGGGGAGGAAGGAAAGACCTTCGTGGGCAGCAGGTTCCACATTCTAGAAACTCTAGGGATAAAAGAACGAACAAAGTGGGAAGTTCGGCGCCTATCCAGTTGGACCGTACAGGAATGCATACGCGCGGATTGCGCGGAACCACGAGTTTCTCTGTTGGAAACCGTAAGTGGAGGAACTATACTGGACAATTCTTCAGAGCAGAAGCCATGGAAGTACCTATAAAAAAGCGATAAATCCCCCACAGCCCGACGATGGGCAAGAGAGGAAGCCTTTCTGTAAGTGAAGGATCATTAATGAGACGCATAGCTCTTCTTTGAATAGAATCAAGAATGCTTAGGCATGCTTAGGGTTGTGGGGACGCCATGCCCCAGATATGAGAACAATATTCCAAGGGAGGTCGAATTTGGGACACATATATAGTGTATAAATTAGAAGGGGACAAATACTTTTTGGCTCGAAGAGAAATCCAAGCTTCTTTGAAGCTGCCGTGGCTATAGATACAATGTGTTTATACCAGTTAAGGTTACTTTCAAATGTGACGCCCACAAGATTAAAGGTGTCTTTCTTCTGTAAAACTTGGCCGCTTATAAGTAGAGGATGAGTATTTGATGACTCTTTTCGCGACAAGGAACATGATTGTGTTTTGGATGCATTAAAATGGACGAGATTTTTAGCGCCCCAATCCAATATTAAATTAAGATCCTGCGAAAGAGATATCTGCATCGCTCTGCGTTTGTTTTCCAAGTCAGGTTTAGTAATGGGTTTAGGAACCTGAAAACTGGAGTGAAGGGTACTATCGTCGGCGAAACTATAAATGGAATTAGTTGTGGACGAGAGAAGGTCGCTGATGTGAAGAAAAAACAATGATGGTGCCAGAACTGAGTCCTGAGGGACTCCAGCATTTACTTGGTGAAAGCTTGAAGAATGGCCGTCCACAATAACTGATATACGACGATCAGATAGATAACTAGAGAGCCAAGTAGAGAGTTTAGTTGAAAGACCATAGGAGGGAAGTTTATTTAGAAGTGCGGCATGCCAGACCTGGTCCAAAGCTTTGGATATATCAAGAGCAACGATCTGGGACTCACCTAGAAACTCAAGAGACTTATTCCAGCAGTGTTATACGAAGGAATGAAGATCTGCTGTAGATCTTTTGTGGCTTTCATTACCTTCAAATTTTCCCGGAAATTGCAAGATTTTTTGTAATAATGCCAAAATTTGCATTTTTGTGGAAATGCCCGCGAAATTATTTATAATGCGCATAGACCGATGACGTAGCTGGAATGTGCCTACAACACAAAACATACAAGCTACGTCGCAAGTTACTTGCTAGTGGACATGTAGCTTTAGTCCGATGACGTAGTTAGGCAAACGTCACAAAAGATACAAGCCACGACATCCCTTTTATTGCTTGTTCTTTTGGCATATTTAACGTGGCGATTTTCACATAAACCCTGGCAACATTGTGAAGTTTTTGAACTCGCAAATTGGGGAATAAATTTTAATAAAAAAAATTGTCAATTTTGTTAAAATTGTAATTTTCCCAATTCGGTGACGTATTTAAATGATAATTAAAATAGTTTTTTACCATTATAAAATTTTGGCTAGAAGCCAATTCTTGAAAGTAGGTTTACAGACAGAAATATTCTAACTATTTAAAAACAATGACCATATTGTACATTATAACTCTTAACGTATATTTTTTTATATATCTTTTGACATCCCACGAAGGTCTATGCCTAAATACCAGAGTACCGTGGGTGTCGGGTTATTAGATGTTTAACCCATCATTCCCCTGTTCCGTCAACGTTGTCCAAGAACTGAAACATGCAGTTGCATTTCACAGCACCTTTTAGACAACGCGGTAGTGCCACCACGGTCGATATTTTTAAATAACTACTACCTAAATATGTCTCCCCCGCTGGGAATCGAACCGCCGACCTCTGGCTTCGAAGATCAAAGCTCTGTCCACTAGGCCACGGGGAGAAATGTATAAATTTGGGAAATAATTGATAAAGACAACCAATTATTAGTAATGGAAAAAATGTTGGTAAAATATTTTTAGCTAGGAATATATTTATTTTAAATAAAACAACTTAAGTAAGTAATCAACTTAGTAATTTGAAAAAAGGTTCCTAGGTCTAGCATTATCGAAGATATTCCAGATGGTTGATTGGAATTTTAACCCGTGAGGTCCAATGTCTAGTGGACAAAAAAAACCTCATAATACTCCTCATTAAAAGCAAACCTTAAACAGCAAATACTTCTTACCAAAAGAATTATTGCCTAAATTGTGACATTACGCAAATGTCATGATACACTTTTACACTTATCTTGTCAAAAGACTAAAGATCAGAATAATAAAAAAAATAGAAAATTAAACATGGTATGACTCAAACGATAGAAGGGCATTATAATGCTTAAATTTAGAACTTTTTAGACGTACAAAGCACGTATTAATTTATGCACAGAACAATGATGATAAAAAGTGGTAACATGCCAGAGAAATGCTGGTACTATTTTTTAAGTTGTAAAGACAATTATTTAAAAAAAATCTAAAAGTTACCCAATTAAAAAATATAACTAGTTACATTGAATATGATTATTTCCAAAAACAAGTAGCAATTCAAAAAATGATGTCAATTTTAAGAGTGGAATTCGATAGCGTCTTTAGATGAATCCAAATTATGCTTAAGGATGCAGTAGGCTTGGAGAATAAAGATAAAAATAGGCATTTTCGATTGAGCGACATGTCACTTACAGTGTAATAGGTGTAATGATATGGAGACTAATATGCGTTGATAATTGGTAGTAGGTGTACTCTGGTTTTCAACCAAGGATCCATGATGGTCATTCTTTACATAGAGAAAGTCTTAGAACCAACTATACCTTACGTTCAACGTGTGATATCAGCAGGGTAATGTACTACCACATATCGCTCGTGTAAATATGACTTATCTAAAAAAACATAATTATCCAGAGAAACATAATGTGGATATTGGCTAACACATTTTCCCGATCTGTCACACATAAGACATTGATCTTGACTTAACCCAATTCATAAAAACCTGTTGAAAAATGGATCAGTCAATACCTACCCATGTTCAGGAGAGATTATTAAAATTTCAAAACTTTCCATGGGTTGTTTTACGTCATCATTTTATAGGATGTATTATTTTGTATAAAACAACAAAATTTGGTTAAGTTTCATATACAGTGATTGTTTAAAATGGGGACCCCCCTTCCTGACTTATAAATTATTTGGTATTTTTCATAAACATTTGAGGACTTAAGTAAGACAGCATAAACCAAATTTTAGGCAAAAATGACAAATATAAATGTCAAACTAAAAGTTTTTTTTATAAAAATTCAATGAAAAGGGGGTTTTTGACACCAGAATATAATTACCTACCACACTGAAAACTTGATTTGAATGATCATATTTCCAAAACTAATAAAGTAAGATATACCTAATGTGGTATTTTCTTAAAGGTCTTTTAAATATTTTTTAATGGTGATATAATATACAGGGTGCGTAATTTAAAAAAATTCCATACTTTTTCTCAAGCCCTGTATATTGTCACCAATATCACCATTTAATAAATCCTTAAAAGACCTTTAAGAAAATACCACATTTAGTGTATCTAACTACGTATTAGATTCGGAAATTTGTCCATCCAAATGGGGTAAACAGGTAATCTTCAAAGTACTGCCATTTTGTAGTTGGTAGTGAATTAGTAGTATACTCGTATTTAACTTGATATCTGGCAACAGTGGCTGACATATGAGTTCTTCGATGGCCTCACCCACACTACGCACGGTACGACCCAGCTCGGATCATGGTCAAACGTTTTTGTGGGACAACTTCTGCGTGCAAAGGACTTATTATTTCCTTTGACCATCTACACAGATATTTAACAAATGCGGGTGGGTTTGTGTGGGTAGCATAAATAGCATCGACTTTTACCAGAATTTATTAGGTATATTTTAACCCAAAAGTTATGATTTCCCAAATAAATCTTCCAACCATTTTTTCTTCCTAAATCTTTAAAGGTCTTTACGGCAAAAAAAAACTTTTTTTTAGTTTAAAGTTACTAATGGACTTCATCTTTAATGAAAAATTTATCATTGTCACTTTTGCTGGCCAATGTCTAGTGGTACAATTCGGCAATTTGTCTTACCAATCCATTAGTGCCACTTTACAAGATTATAATCTGTATTTTCATGGTTATTAGAAACAGCAATAAAAGCACAGCAGTAAAACATTTCGTGCCTTGAGGTTTACCGGGTCCATTAGCAGTCGCCATGTTATTCTTTAAAATTCAAGTATGATTTCATCATAGAATTCTTAATCCCCATTATGAATTTAACTTTTTTCTTAGCTTAAATCAATGTAGTACCACATTGTTAGGATAATAACGATTGCACTTACGAGTTTCCTAATATAATTAGTGGTTTCTTAAATAATTCATCTTTCACAGACTTTTATTTTTCCCCTGACTTTTTAAAAGGTAGAAATTTACTTTTAATGCGGATTTCGTCCTTAAAGATCAACTTTTAGGTTTAAAATAACCTTTTTTCTCAAATCAAAATACCCATGGAAAAATTAATTAATTTACAAATTCTTAAGTCCTTAGAAAAACACAAAATTTTGCACGACAGGCAGTATGGATTTCGCCACAAAAGATCTACAACAGATCTTCTTTCCTTCGTATCACACTGTTGGAATAAGTCTCTTGAGTTTCTAGGTGAGTCCCAGATCGTTGCTCTTGATATATCCAAAGCTTTTGACCAGGTCTGGCATGCCGCACTTCTTAATAAACTTCCTTCCTATGGTCTTTCAACTAAACTCTGTACTTGGCTCTCTAGTTATCTATCTGATCGTCGTATATCAGTTATTGTGGACGGCCATTCTTCAAGCTTTCACCAAGTAAATGCTGGAGTCGCTCAGGGCTCAGTTCTGGCACCAACATTGTTTCTTCTTCACATCAACGACCTTCTCTCATCCACAACTAATTCCATTCATAGTTTCGCCGACTATAGTACCCTTGACTCCAGTTTTCAGGTTCCTAAACCCATCACTAAACCTGACTTGGAAAATAAACGCAGAGCGATGCAGATATCTCTTTCGCAGGATCTTAATTTAATATTGGATTGGGGCGCCAAAAATCTCGTCCATTTTAATGCATCCAAAACACAATCATGTTCCTTGTCGCGAAAAGAGTCATCAAATACTCATCCTCTACTTATGAGCGGCCAAGTTTTACAGAGCAAAGACACCTTCAATCTCGTGGGCGTCACATTTTAAAGTAACCTTAACTGGCATAAACACATTGTATCTATAGCCACGGCAGCTTTAAAAAGCTTGGATTTCTCTTTCGAGCCAAAAGTATTTTCCGCTTCTAATTTATACACTTTATATGTGTCCCAAATCCGACCTCCCTTAGAATATTGTTCTCATATCTGGGGAATGGCGTTCCCAACAACCCTGAGCATTCTTGATTCTATTCAAAGAAGAGCTATTCGTCTCATTAATGTCTTCACTTACAGAAGGCTTCCCTCTCTTGCCCATCGTCGGGCTGTGGGGGATTTATCGCTTATTTATAGGTACTTCCATGGCTTCTGCTCTGAAGAATTATCCAGTATAGTTCCTTCACTCACGGTTCCCAACAGAGGAACTCGTGGTTCCGCGCGTATGCATCCCTATACGGTCCAACTGGACAGGCCCCGAACTTCTCACTTTGTTCGTTCTTTTATCCCTAGAGTTTCTAGATTGTGGAACCTGCTGCCCGCGGATGTTTTCCTTCCCCCTAAATCTTCAAGTTTTTAAGTCCCGTGTTAACAAACTTCCTCTTACCTCAGCTTAAGACACCCACGGTACGTTAGTATTTAGGCTTTTAGCCTTCAGTGGTTTGTCAAAGATAAAAAAAACCCATTTTGAAAACAATTCGTTACAAAATGGTGACTGAAAAATATATATAGCACTACTGGACATAACCATCTAGAAATCGTAATGTTAACTGTTACTCCGTTATCTCTTATACATACCCAAAGTACAGGGTGGCCTATTAAAAACAGTCCAGCAAGATGTTGTTTGTATTTAAAAATTTTAAAAAATCCTTACCGTTTCCTTTACTAATTTACAGGTTCTCTCTAAAAGTTCTGTACAAAATGCTACCACAAATCCTTGAACCAAAATACGACGATCTAACCTAATTTGCCTTAATTGAAAAATTGATCGTTTCCAAGATACAGGTGTAAAAGTTTTAATATAATATCAGTTATTTTTAAATATTTTATTTATTGTAAAACATTTTCAACAAAATTTAGTTTTGAAAGGTTTTTTAGGGTGGAGAACCGAAATATGCTAATGTTTTTGTTGTAAAATGTAGAGGGAGCCACTTGTAGTCCTAGGTTTAAAGTATCATAACTTTTGCCTTGGTATTTTATAATTTTAGTAAATAATATTTATTTTTCCATTATTTTGCAGAAAAAAGGTATAGGTACTTAATAAATATCGCTACGAGCAACCGTTTTTGAGATATTTCAGAATAAACAATTGCATTCTATAGCCACCAGGTAGTAGTAGTAGGTTTATATCTGGCATTTATTACATGATATTTATGTCTGATAAAAATTCTTGGCTAGTGTAAACAATGAAATATTTATATCACACATAAATTTTTACGTTTACATTAGCTAGAATTTCTGTCTTGGTCTAACATATAAATATCATGCAATACATTTTAGATTTAAACCTACCACAACTAATGCTACCACAAATTCTTTGGGCCAAAATACATCGATTTAATGCAATTTACCTTAGTCGAAAATTTGCTGGTTTGCAAGATACAGGGTGTCAAATTTTCCATTTATTTTTTTATTATTTGATACAGTATGTATTTTTCTCAATATAGAGTGCCCAGAGTGTAGCAAAAAAAGTAAAGAGGGGATAAATCGGGTGATCCTGCGGGCCATTTGATAGCACCCCTTCTTCTAATCTATCAGCTTGAAACTGCCGTACAGATAAGCATAATGAAAACAGGGGTGCACAGTTTTACCGTTGTTTAAGAAAGGTATGTATTACCATAAAGTAACATACCTACGGATAAGAGAAACCATGGCATGCTAAAATTTTCGTACCGCTTTTGCGGCAGGCTGGCGGCAGGCCTGTCATTTTTCCAGTTTACACTTTAAATGCGTCGGTCGAAGCCTCGCTTCGTGTAACATCAGCGGTGGGGAGACACGTAAGCTTACTGAAATGACTAACTGGCGGTATTTCAACGAGAAACGAATAAAATTATATTGGGAGTTTTCGCATGACCTGTCCTTAAATCGGCTATTCCATGATAACTCTTATAATTTTCTTACTCTATGGTATTACTGAAGTAGGTACTGCATTTTGGCGAACTCATTTTGCTAAATAAATTTAAAATTAAAATAAAAGCAATATTTTGCTTCGTAACGAAAAAGTCAATTAAACAAAATATTACTTCGTTAAAAAATAAATAAATTAAACTTTGTTTTCCTTTTTCAATAGTTTTTAGTTTTTAAAATCTATGAAAGTTTAGGAGCCTTTAGTTACAAGTATTAAAATTTGTACTTTTATAGATGGGTCCACATTAATTCATTCTCAAAGTAATACCGCAAAGTACACAAAAAATGATAAAGTAAATAAACCCTTTTGTGAACAATGATGTATTGCAGCAAAAATATTTAACTCGACGAGTTTCTAGTTCCACGTGCCACCAGTTTTATGGCAAGACAGAGGCGAAATTAGAAGATGTTTTTAAGTACGTGCCACGTGTTTTAGCAGTGCTTTTTTAATTTATCTAAAAATATGAAATCAGGCTCTGTCAGCGCTATGTGCCTTCGAAAAGGTTTGTTTATAAAGAAGGAACAGTTTAAAAATGTAAATTCGGTGCTCTTTGATAAGAAAAAAAGTTTAAAGCAAATAAATCGGCATGCTTGACTTCGCGGTTGCCTTTGCTATATTTATTTTATGATATGCCGGTTGATGCAGCTGGTCATCGAACTATGGGATAGAACTTAATTTTTTGGTCAAAATTCTAAAACTTACCAATCTTACTTAAAATGGGGTGCTTTTTACTGGAAAAATATTATAAATTATTACAAATGCTTTTTGGAAACCTAAAACTTATTATATGTTATTATAAATTTACACCCCACTTAACATTATTATTTTTTATTCTACAAAAATAAACTAAAATGTCAGCTTGTTTGGTTAATTCGGTAGTATTCTAATCAGTAATCCGATGATTATTATCTCATATGATATACAGGGTACGACAATAGGTATGTTTTTTTTAAATGGAATACCCTGAATATTATATCACCACCAAAAAAATACTACATTTGATGTGTCTATCTCAATTAGTTTCGGAAATATGACCATCCAAATCTAAAAATAATTTTAAATTATTCTTAGAAGCGTAATAAAGATACATCTTCATAACTTTTTTTATTTTTTAACGTATAAAATAAATAAAAAACACTATTTTGTTGGGTAGATTCTGTAGAATCCATATCTTTCATCAGAATGCTTTTATCTTTTAGGATATACAGTGTAGGACAAAACATATTAAATTTTAAAATGGAAAACCTTGTAAATTATAAAAAATCTTGTATCTGTCCTTACTCTCAGAAGTAGCAAAAGTAGAAAGGCAATTGTAAGTACAAAACTGATAAAGAAAAAGGTAAAAAATCTTTGAGAACAGTAGCGAGACTTCGCGAGACTGCATCGGAAACACAACAATAGCTCTTATTATTTAAACTCTTTTACTTTTTTTAGTAAACAAGGCTAATCATAAACTAAGTAGATTAAATGTTGTATATTTATGTTTACTTAAAATACATTTTCAAGTTTCTTATTACCCCAATAGAAGTCGTCATATCCTTTTATAATTTTGCGTACATGTAGTTTGGAGTATCTACTTTGAAATACACAGCATGAGCCATTAAAATTTCAAAGTTGCTTTTTGGCCAAAATAATGGATTTCTATCCCATAGTATATCGGCGCGTCGCTGTAAAGGATAGCGGCGCCTTTGTATAAAATAGTCCGATTGCAGGCGGCCTTTTTATGTTTTTGGTATTATTTTCAAAGGGTACCGAATTTGCGCTTTTAAAATGTTCTTACTATACAAGCTATTCCTTCACATAAGCCTTAAAATCTTTAGGAGATAACTCTATTATTTTGTTATGTACTATTGTTATATTATGAACAATTAATTGCAATTTTAAAAATAAATATTTTTAGATCCATAAGTACTAATAATACACCAAAGTACTGTATTAAAAAAAAATTATTACGTGAACAGAATTTTAATTTTTTAATTATGGTATCTGGCAAAAAATCGAGTATCTCTGACACTTGAAATCTAAATTATCTTAACTTTTTAGGCAGTATAGATTTAGTTATTATTTAACAAACAGAATAAATGCATCGTCAATTATTTATAATTTGGATTTCCCTTGTCTTTTCGTTGGTAAGTTTATATTTTTTTTTGTTTTTTAAACGACCTCAAAAACGAGAAGGTTCTCAATTTTTTGTGTATCTTACGCGATTACGCCGGCGTTTCTGGACCGATATTAAAAATTGTTTTTTTATTTGAAAGAGTGTACTTTTGCGATGGCCCCATAAAAACCAAGTCTAGTATCGCAAGAGAGAAAGGTACTACACCTATTTTTTCTCTCTGCCTCTCTGTTCGTTATGCGTGCGGCAAGCATTTTCATATGTTACCGACGGAAAAAGCGCTCGAGTCGCCGAATACCTATCTGTAAGTTGCCGACGTATTTTTGTTTACGTCTGTAACATAAATGAAATGATCCAGACATTTTATTCTTTAGCATGTCAAACAGTTGCAGTAAATATTCGTTACTGATCGTTGATTAAATTCGATATTTCTGTAAGGAAAAATGAGTGAAATTAGCATAAACAATTTCCTTCTTCTTCCTTAACTTAATTACAGTAAAACAAACTGATATATTTTTCCATGTTAATATGCTTTATCAGTTGGGCTATTTTATTCTGTCTATGTTACAGACGTAAACTAAAAATACGTCGGCAACTTAATGAGACGTATTCGGCAAACCGAACGCCTGTTTTTGTCGGTAACATATGAAAATGCGTGCGGCAAAGCTACCTCATGACAGGTATATGTTAAGATCATGTTGCTAAGATAATAAAGAAATAAAAAGAAGTCGGATGGATTCTTTGTTTGACCTCCGGACAGTGCGGACGTGCGTAGAGGATTACAAGTTCTTCCCGGGGTGGCGGTTAGAGGTGCCGTACGAACGTTTTTACCTTCGGGGATCAAGGAAAGATTAACGCTAAATTGACGGCATCTTTCTTCTGTAGCTAAGCGCTGTGAGCGAAGATTCCTATAAGCTGATAGTATCTTGTTTGATAGTGAACACGAGGTATTTCTCAAATGGCAGGAAATAGATGGGAGTGCCATGGGAATGTCAGTAGTGAAAGTAAAGGTTATACGTAACACCAGTAGCAGCTCTTGGTTTGACAGGCGACAATTTATGCATTGCATCGATTGTAGAGTTAATTTGTTTTCTCTTTGGAATTTCTGGGAGCTACGAGCTCGATTTTCCAGATTTTCCACCAACGAAGCCCTGGAAAGTATAGTACGGAAGGGGAAGAACTGGTGGATTGGACTTGAAGGGACCAAAACCAAGAAAAAAACAATAGAATAGAATAAAAAGAGATCAGGGGTGCATTCAGAGTCGACAACCTTGGGATAAAATTTACCCTTTTCACCGAACTAAAAGGGGTCCCATATAAAATTTTTGCCGGCGTTGTACATTTAATTTATTGGCATCGCCAACACTCTTTAATGGCAAGGCATTGGCAAAAAGGCATCAAAAAGACGCGAAAGTGGGAAATTGGCCGTTATTAGGCCACGTGTTGAAGATAATGTGATGGCATCCGTCATTAATAAGTTATGATAAAAAATACATTTAGGATGATGGCATCCATCATTAATAAGTTATTGGCAAAAGATAACAAAAAGACACGAAAGTGGGCAAATGCAGATACTCCCAAGCAGCAAGCTGACGTCTTATTGACAAAATTGTCGCATATACTTTTTTTAAAAGCAAAAATGATGCGAAAATTAAAATAGGAAAAAACTCCTTACTGCATGCAATTTCCTTGCAATGCAAAGTACCATCTCTCGGAACACTGTCCAACTTGGAGATGCAGATTTTTACACTAGCCGAAGATATTTCTTTCAAAGCTAAGTGAGATCACCTACCGCAGACCGCTCTCGAATTATTTTTGTATAATGGGTACGGTTTAGACGATAAAAAGCGAAGATATTGCAGAAACTTAGTAGTTTATTGTCCATTACGCCATCTGTCGGTATGTCAAAAAAACTATTAAATATATATAATATTTTTTATTAACACGTCTTTAAAACTTTTAATAAAGTTTTAAACAAAATGCTTACAGCTCCTAACAGTCTACTTGAATATCTTGCCTTCTCGACTAGCCATCACCAATTAATCACACAACACACACTTATTAGCTAATGAATACATTTAAATATGTCTATTAATAAACTCTTTTCTTTAAAAAAGAAACTAAAAAGCTAGAAAACCACGTAGAAAACAAATGCACAAAGCGGTCACCTTCGGTCGAAATTAACGTAGCTAATTTTATCATCATTATATTTTTATTCGCTCCAAAATACATAATAAACATTTTGTTTGACCTAATTTTTATTTGCATGATTTTTAACAATAAAATGTTATGAAAAGGCCATTTCCTTTAAATTAGGTAAAAAACATAAAATAATGTTGTTTAGCTGCCATTATAAATAAAATTGATCAAAAAATTTTGCCCCTGTTATTAGTTAAATACCAATGTTAATAATATGGTTTGAAAAGTATGAATATGGGTTAAAGGTTTGCCTTCAAAAATCGAATAATTATTTATCCGCAACAAAAGGCATGCTTTATTTAATCAGGATTGGTATGTTGCCATTTTTGTATGCTTGCCGGCATTTCGCCTGCATGTAAAATTTATTTGCAATTAAGTGTTTATTTAAGGTTGACTTTTTAATGCGTATAAGATGTTGGCATAATATTGCCACCAATTGCCAATGCTTTACCATCAATGTTAATATGAAAAATGTACATTGCCGGCAAATAGTGTTTGCTGGGCTACTTATTAGCCCTTTAAAAATAAAAAAGATAGGCGCAACAGATAGAAAGTTATTATTAAGTTAAAAAGTGTGCAAGTTTAATTTGGCCCTGTATGTTGAAAATTAAAGAAAATCTTTTTTAGGAGGCATGAATGCTTATGCTGATTCCTGTTACTATTGTTCAGGAACCCGTGAGTGTGTTGACCCGCTGGATTATAATGAAGTATCTCCTCGAGATTGTACTGATAAGAATTATTGTATTAAATATATCAGTACCACCATTGATAAGTGTAAGTAGAACATTTAAAAAACAAAGAGGAATTATTGCACCTAGGGGGGCCAGTAAAAAGTTAAATTTGTAAATGTTTCGAAAAAAAAATGTTTATTACAGATTGATTCGCATCACGTTATTTGTCGGACAAGTTTATTACAAAGTTTTACATGCAATTTTTAAACATTGTGGCAAAAATTATAAGGGCCACAGTTACGATACCCGTCCAATCATATATAGCGGGGGGGCAAAACTTCTAACCTT
>JACEGR010003911.1:0-96026 GCA_014170235.1 Listronotus bonariensis | reverse complement strand
GCAAGGAAAAATCAAACTTAGGAATCGAGTCGCATGCCAAGCCCGATGTGTCAGTTTTTTAATACACACGGTTAAATTTTCTCGCCAGCATTTGTTTTTTTGTTTGACAGATGGGACAGTTTTGCATAACCGTGTATACCCCAGTTAACAAACATTTTTATTGAAAAACGAAAAATACGCATTTTAAACGTATGCTTTCCATTTAAATAAATTTAACAAAAATATTAATATTAACTTTAAAAATTATTAATTAACAATTTTTGATTGGTTGAATTTTGCTAGGGAGAAATTTTAAAGTATTTGTTATTGTAAAACAATAAAGTCCGTGGTGACACTACCGCGATGTCTAAAAGGTGCTGTAAAATGTTAAAACTAAGGTTGGCAAAAACCAAAAAGCACAATCGGTTAACAGGTTTTCAATAAAATCGATTTCGGTTAAAACCGGTTAACCGAATATTCGAAAACCGGGTTTCCAAAACCGAAAAACTGACTATTTGAAAACCGGTTTTCAAAACCAAAAAACCGAATATTTGGAAACCGGTTTTCAAGACCGAAAAATAGAAAACAGTTTTCAACATTGAAAAACTAAACATATTTTTAAAATCGAAAGTGGTTTTTAAAACCGAGAAACTAAAAACGGTTTTTAAAACCGAAAACCGAAAACGGTTTACCTGAAACACGGTTAGCCGAAAACCAGAAATAAATTATTGTTCAGTTAAATTATTCTCTATTAATTGCTTTTGAGTTGACAACGGATTTTCCCATGAGCTGCGATAATAAACATCTTATACTTAAGAATCTTTAAAATAAATTGATTAAATTTTATAAACAAGAACACATAACACTAACTATATAATAAAAACTGCCGTGTATCCGCTTGATACATTGTTGATTGCGCCATCCCTCGGATATGCTCCTAAGCTATGCAGCTAAACAAAGACAAATAACGTAGGATTCTAACCACTAAACCCAATTTTTTAGCCAGTGGCGCCATCTACACAATTATTAACAAAGTAGTATTTACCGCGAAATTTAAATTAATTTTATTGAAAAGTATTACAAGGTGTTTCAACTCTATTTATACACGAAACAACTGTGTCCCTGTACAAGCTAGCAAAAACTTAAAAAAAATACGTTTTTGTAACGCTAATTTTATTGACAGTATTGGTAAATATACTAAGTGTCTCGAAAACAAAATTTTTATTCTCAAGTAAGTGTTTTTAAATGGAACGCCCTGAATGTTTTGACCAGTTCAGACTTGCTATTAAATTCTTCATTAAAAATGCACTATACGTAAATTCTTTAGGATTTTTAGAATAAGTAAATGAATAAGTATCTAAAATATTAAATAATTAATTTCATGTTATCACGTTACCTGCCACTCCAAGCTAGAGCGGATATATTATTTTTTACTTTACTTTTTACCTTTAATAATTATATCGACATGCTAGTGATATAGTAAAGATCAGCAATACAATTAAATAGTCATGATTTGTCAAAAATACAGTAAGTTCCACTTAAAAAAACTTATTAAATAGTAAACACATTTTAAACACCTTGTACAGGTACCTATACTGTCAATAAAATAAATATATTTTCCAAACAAAAACAGTTTTTATTTTAAGCTTTTTTTATTAGGTATAGGGGTGAAGTTATTTTGTGTATGAATAGAGTTGGGACACCCAGTATCTTCTGGTTAGTTAAGTACTATAACTAGAAAACTTAAGTTTTAATTTTGAGATACTTAAAGAGATAGGGTTAAACGGAAACATGTTGATATCGTAATAGAAATATACTATTCTTCTAAATGACCAATTTTTTTAGTTAATGAAGAGTGCATATCTGTTAAAGTGTCAATGAAATTGTATGTGTTTTGCATAATTTCTTTAAGTAACTTTAAATTACAAATTTAAAGTTATTAAGTTATAAGGGATGAAAGGAAATAAAGGATAAAAGAAAGTCCGGGTTATCTATAGACTGTCAACGGATGGGGATAACAAGAGGACAAGCAGATAAAAAAAAATTTTTTTAGAAAAAGGTTTTTTCAAAGAAAATTTTTGCTTGTATACAAAATGTGATTCTCGAAGAGACAATGTTGATTTTGTATACAGGGTACAAAAATTAAAAACATTATTTTTTCCAAGAGTAAACCACCTTTATTTTTCATTTTTAGGCAATATGTCGTTTAGTAAATTTATAAAGAATAGCATTTTAAATTACTTTATTTATTTTACAAAAGTATCAAAAAGGTTTATGAAATTGATTTTGCTGTTATCAAAAGTGAATTATTTTAAATTTTAATAATAAAATAGAATAAAAAACTGTCATAACTTGCTTTTTAAATACCCGCCTCCCCAAAATTCATATACAACACAATTTTCCAACTGGAAATGAATGTAATCAAAGCATTTTCGCCAAGTTATGAAGAAAATGTTATATTATTTTTTTTATTGATAACAACTTTATTCTAAAGAAATTTTCCAAATAACATTTTACCTAAAACTGAAAAAAAAGGTGTTTACTCTTAGAAAAAATCATGCTTTTCAAGTTTTCGCGCACCCTGTATACAAAATCACAAGCAGAAATTTTTATTAAGAATTACTTTCTTGTGAAAATCATTTTTTTTTATTTGTCCTATTGTAAACCTCATCCGTGGACAGTCTGTATAATGTATGAAAAAATATTTCAGCCCCTATATTATTTTTTTATCAAACAAATAAAAGGCAAAATAAAATTTAATTTTTTATATTTTATTACATACTAATCACATTACTTAGTTATCTACTAAACAAGAACACCTTAATTGACTTACGTGTTGCAAAAGTATTGCATTGGGAGATTTGTGGTTCAGGAACATTTACATTTATGTACATTAGATGGGCCAGGTAATGGTACATTAACTAAAAGCAAATAAATTTTAATTGCATAATCATTTTACAAATATAGGTATACATATACAGGGTGGCCATTTGATAATGAAACAATTTTGGGCACTCTATGTCATTTAAGGAAAAACGCTCGGACACATCAATTTTTAATTTTAAAGGGGAAATTTTTTTGCCCCTTTTACCACCCCCCATCTGCATCCTTCTAGCAGGGGTGGCACTCGCCCCCATCGCCAGAATGCTTAATTATTATTTTATTTTGAACATTATATAACTCTTTTCATATCCCCTTAGTTTAAAGTAGTTTGCTCTTACAAGTAATTTAATATTATACATTAAAAAAATTAAAATCAAAATTTTTGACAAGGTGTCATCAATGGGAAAAATAGCAGAAACTTGCCAGTGGTAATGGGGGTCGAGACACCTTTAAAATAAGGTGTCGCTCGATACCTCTTTCTACTTAAGGATTGGGGGTGAGTCTCATTTCTGCTAGAGGATTGTAGTTCAGGAGGGAGAAGTGGCAAAAAAATGTTTCTCTCTAAAATCAAAAATTGACATGCATGTCCAAATGTTTTTCTTAAATGACCAGGAGTATCGAAAATAAGCTCTGTTTCGTTTTCAAATGGCCACCCTGTTTATAATTTTATTATAGCAAGATTTACTTGAAAAATGTATACAAAAAAATATAAAAATAAATAAAATAGTTCTGGTTTAACTTATGCTATAGTTAAATGATAATTGTTTTGCTACGACCTGCAGTCCTAAGCAAATCTTAGTTTTCTTTACATAGCATAAAAAATAATTATTAGAAAATACATTCACAATATTGTTTTTTAACAGAATTAACTATTTTTAATAAAAAACACACTTAAAACACAAAATATATCAGTAACGCAAAAACTGCGGCTACTACAAAAGAATAACCTAACCTAACCTTTTGTATTTTCTGAAACAACCCACACCATGAAAAAACCCAGAACTATCTGGTTCATCTGCGTTGACGAAAAATGTATTTGCAATTAGCGCCCTCCCTTGGGTATGCTCCTAATTAAAATTATAGTGTATTGTTGGTTGCGTTGAACTTGTATTCATTGGCTCCCTTAACACTTTCTTTTATATAGTTAGTGTTATTTGAACAAGAACAAAGTATAGCGATATAGCGACGTCTATTGATATGCATCTAGATTATAAAATAAATTCCAAATACGGCATACTATAAAATATAAAAAATATAATTTGTTTGGATGGTTCCCCAATTTATTTATTTTTTTACTTTGAAATAAAAAAATATGCTAGTTAATTTATCAAGTTTTATTTTTTAGTTATTCACGGTCGATTTATTTCAAATTTACAAGTATTTGGTTAAAGTATTAAAAGCTATAAAAAAATATTCCTCTTGCAACCTAAGTAATATGTCAACCAATTTTCGATTTTACAAAATAATCGGTTTTTCTTTCTGATAAGACTAAAACCGCAATCAACCAAAAACCACTTATTCGATATTGAAAAACCGCTTATCCAAAAAACTTGTTTTGCCCAAAATCGAGCTTCATCAAAAACCGACTAATCGATATTTCAATTTTATTTTTCGGTTTTAGCCAAAACTGCGGTTAACCGAAAACCGATTTTTAGTATTCAAAAACCGTTTTTCAGTTGTCAAAAACCGGTTTTTAGAAACCGGTTAACCGGTATTTTAAAACCGGTTTTCGGATACAGGTAAACCGGTTTTCGAATTTAGCCAAAACCGTGGTTATCAACACCAGTAAAAACTGCTTGTTTCATTGTTTCAACATTGTTGATGGGTAGGCATCAAGTTTATACCCACATTCCTTTTTTATTTGTAATTGTATTGAATATAAAACTTTTTAAAAACTTAATATAAGTTAATCAGTATTAAGTTATTTCTGTAGTTTTTGAATCAGAATTCAGAATTTAACTATCTCTTAATGTATGCACACAAAAAGTATGATATTTTTAATATCTTTATTAATTTTCTAAATATGACCATGCAAATATTGTTAAATTTTCAATATATCCATGGAAGTAGGGTTACTGCTGCAATACACGCAATAAAATATTTAAACAATTTTTGTTTTAGATTTTAAAAAGTATTAAAGATAGATATTCAAAAAGCTCTTTAAAGGATCTTGTTATTAATGATTAAGGTTGCTTCATTTATATAACATTTTTTTTATGTCGTAGCTTGTAAAATGTATATCTTAAGAAAAAAAATCCAATTATAGATTCGAAACCCACGAAATTAACCCAACAAACTAATGTTTTTATTTTTTTTTGGACGTTAGAAAATAAAAGTTCGGGTAAATCGCACCCCTTATAAAAGAATTAGAATACCTACTCCGTATCTCTGTTAAATAAACCGGCGGATAGTGAGTGGACAATTCGCTAACTAAATTTTTTTGTTTACTAGCAACTTCTACTTTTGGTAACATTGTCACTTGTCACGCCAATATACTTTTTAGTATGGCCGTCTTGTTTATTCGATCATTATATACATAATACATAGCTTCCATTGTAAGAAACCAGTAGTTAATTTATTTTTTTATGAGGGCTGTGTGGTAAACTTACGGTAAACATGCGGTAATAATTGTATAAATAGAGCAATAAAAAGTTTTGGTTTTATTTCAGTTGAAACTTAATTTATATTTGAGCTAAAGAGTCTTTTATAATACAAGTACACATTCTGAAATCTTCATTTACACCACTTTAATGAAATTGTTAACCATTCTGACGCAATCATACTTAGAACGTCGGAAGATTTAATTTTAAAATTAATAACTTGGCCCCTAGGTCAAAGGCCATCACAACCTCCGGGCAGTTCGTGTTTTGATATCGTTCCAGGAAATCTAGTTGAGGTTATGTCTCTTTTCCTTCTATCTTTTATACATCTCGGCGGACTTAGGCCTAGAGCCAGTTCGTCGTATATTTTAAACACCAACAACTTAAATATTATCTTTTAAACGGCCAATTCTGACTGTAAATTATATGGTTGTAGCATTTATAAGCAATTTTGAATGATTGTATAAATAAGTATTTTTGTTGCTACTGAGTAAAAACCAAAAATAAATTTGTGTTGGTGTTCATTAATTATTTATTTATCAAAAAGTCTGTAATGTACAGAGTGATTCACTTTCGATGATTTTATAGGGTATCTCGAAAACCGTGAGAAATATCAAAATTCTAATATAGGACTCCCGATCTCTTTTTTCGATAAAACTACTGTCGTGAAAATAGTTCATGGCTATTGCCATGGGCGTAGCCACGTACCGGCAGAGGGGGCAGCTGTCTCCCCCTAACCATGAACAACAATGTTAAATTGATACGTAGATTTAAGAATTCCACAACGATAAACATTATACATAACACATAAAAAATATAAAGAGTGTTTCTTAATTGCAGTACAAAAATAAAGGAATATAGGCATATTTTATTAAAAAAGTTGTATGAACATAGGTCCGGAAATGCATTGGTTCTAAGATATGGGATGTTACACTTTAAAAAAATCGTATTTTTATTAATATTTTAAATATCCATTTACTAATTTTAATAATATTTGATAGTGTTATAGTATAAAGGGCTAATTTAGCCAGTGGTGTCTCGAGTGGCACTTAAACGAATATTTCTGACAAAATTATATGGCACTGACATTTGTGTATTTTTTATATTTTATGTAAATTGGCCCAATATTAATAAAGCTTTTTTTTTCGTTTCTAGCGTAGTTTAAAAAAAAGAAGAGACTTTTATTGCATATCCCCAGACTACCCAAGAAACATAATACAAATTTTAGAAAAACTTTAATAAGCCATTTTTTTTGTTAGATGTTTGTATTGCTACATAATTTTAAGAAAATATAATAATATAATATTGTTAAAGAATATGAAAAAATATTTTTTCTATGTTTTGTGTGCCTCACCAAGTCCCACTAAAGATGTTAGTACACTTAATTAATTTAATTAAGTTAAGGCTACGTAAGCCCTTTACTGCTATAAGTAACACAGCACTGCCAAAATTTATAAAAATCGCGTAACTCGTCATTTATATATTAATAAAAGTTCTTGCTTTTCTTATTATTTTTTATTTTCTATATCTTGGAAACAATGCATTTCCAAACCAAAGCTGCCGTCCTTAGTTAAAAACGTCCCAACTATATTTTTTTTAATGTTGATCTATATTCTATTCTCGTAAGTTACAACATCCTAAACTTCATTAACAAAACACACTGCATACAGGCCAACATTTTTAAAAAATGTAGTTAGGACGTTTTAACCAAGGACGGCAGAATGTTTATACATAGGAACACATTTTTTTATAGAACTAGCTCGAAAATACGCGCTTATTTTTTTTTTTTTTACCGCAGTTAGGAAACTCCGTGTATAATAAATATACAATGTGTAGACGGATGGACTTAACTACACCTGTAATTTTTTTATTTTTAATATTTCGAAAAAAGTTATTCTTTATAAAAAAATACTTTATCTAAGATGCTTAAAACTATACTAAAAATCGCCAGAGAATATGGCGGTTTAAAATCGCAAAAATATTGCTTTAAAAAATATCTGGAATTAAAAAAACAAATTTTTAAAACTACCTAATTAAAAAGCATAAAGAAGTACGCAATTAAAAGTTTTTAACATTTTTTCTATTGGTTATGGTTTTGAAGGAAAATTAAGGTAACAATTTAAAAAACCTTAAAAATCACCTTATGATATACAGAGCGATTTAAAAGTACGAAAATAGCAGTCATTTTCGGATTATCAATGCTGCACATGTATGTCAAACATCGACATACCAAATTTTATTTTTTTTTTCCTAAAACGTAAAAACATATTTTGGTGAACCACTTTTGAGTTTTTTACTGCCTGCCCCTCCCCATAAACACAATCCTGGCTACGCACATGGCTATTATTGCTTATTTTTACAACTGTATTTGATTTGTTTGCTACTAAAGCTATGAAAAAGCTTCAAATGTGTTAATTGTGTAGTTTTTTCGTAGATTATTGTGGTGTAATTAGTTTTTCTATGTTAAGCAACGTCCAAGAAAAATACACAATTTATGTTTTTTTCTAATGGAACACCCTGTATATTTTTACTTATATTTATTAAGCTCTCTTTAGGCTTTTCAAAAGTATATACTGTTATGTTTTTTGTTTCATTTTTAGTAAAATTAGCATTTTCCAAAATTTTAGCTTTTGATTTTTTAAATGTTCTAATATTTTTTAGCAATAAATAAAGAGTGCACATTTTATCAAGTAGACAAGAAATTGTCAGCGCAAAATTTTAATGCTGCCGCCACACATTGGGCGAAGTTGTGGTCAAACTATTTGTCGAAACATTTGGCAAACTATTTGTAAGCGGGCGGACTCGAGAAAAGTTGGACCAATCAAGACGAAGGTAGACGAACTACCAACACAATGGTTGTTTGCGAAAGTTCGTCGTAGTTGGCCTAATGTCTGGCGTCGGCATAAGAAGCAATCGTAAGCGACTAAAGAAAGAAGATAAGAATTTGAAAAATAAAATATGAAAATTAAAAAAAAAAGTTGAAAAGGTTCTTTGCCGAATATAAATAGAAGACATTAAAACACAATAATCTAGTAGATGTTAATATAAAAATTAAAACTTACTTAAAATTTTTATTTTTGTTCCGGGAAAAGGTTTCTTGTAAATATCAATACCCCTAACACTGTCATTCGGTGTATAGTGGGTAAATTTGGTTTCTCTTTTGGGTTACGATTTATGTTTTTATTTGGGTTACACTTTAAAAGTTATAAGTAATCAGGACAGATGGGTTATTAAAGAAATATTTTATAAAGTTTTTTGTATTTTTGTGTAATTTTAATGTAAATCACAGTATATAAATTTCATGTAAATTATAGCATCACAATTATTATTCATTGGCGATAATCATTGTAAGCTGTTACAAAAAATAGCCTTAAGTGATGCCGTTTTAAGCGTAATCGAGAAATTTATGGCTGCCAAAAATTATGCTGCAATTTATTACTTGCTTGCATAACTCAATTTAAATTTGATATTTTTAGTGTATAAAATAAGTTTAATTTGATGAGACTGTCATGTACAGTCTTTTGAGTAAATTGTATCCAATTGACGTGAAAATTGGGAGAACTAGATAAATAGTTGTATATAAGTTATGCAGTTTAAAATTTTTAAAGCACAATATTTTTGTATGTTAAGATAACATAAAATTCGTTAAATTTTAACATTTAGGATGCTTTACCTTAAGTTGCTTACTAAAAGTCTTAAAGCCGGTCCCAGACACCAAAAACATAGGCGAACATTCGGCATTTAGCAACAACGGCTTGCCGCACGCCGCTATGTCCATTTAAAAACCGACAATCTAAACTTTGCCAAATATTTTTGCTATTTGCCGAAGTACAAAGTGGTGTTCGGTGGAATTTGAAAAAAAGCAATTTTAGAAAACTTACCTATTTATAGTGTAGTTGGATTCTTCCATAAGTTTTTGCATGAAAGCAAGGGAAGCAATCCTTCCGCAATTTTATAAAACTTACCTATTTATAGTGTAGTTGGATTCTTCTATCAGTTTTTGCATGGAAGCAAGAGAAGCAATGCTTCCCTTGCTTCCATGGACCGCACGCCCCTGGTGGGAAGTAAACTCAAACTTAAAAATTGTCAAAGTACGAAGTTTGTCAAATATTACCAATAATTTTGAATAAATAACGTGGTTTTTAAAAACTGCACTAGTTTTTTTTTGTTGTTTTAAATAAAATAAGTTGATAATAGATAGTACCGCTTTGGTCTATCTTTAAAATTATATGGATTGGAATTTCTAGAAAATAGGTACTCAACAAAGTCTTTTAACATATAAATTTATGACGAAAATGTAAAACATATTATTATTAAATATTTTATTAGGAAAAACAGAGACAAAAAGTACCTAATACATAAAAAGCTCCAAATCAAAACGCAATTTTTAACAAAACAAAGTTTTTAGAGTGCCTCACAATTTTTACTTCTTGTTTTCTAGTTATGAATTTTAAAAAGCTTTTAATTATAATATTTTTAGTTTATACAAGGTGTCCAGTAACTCAACCCACAAACTTTAAGGAAAATTCTACAATGAAAAATTTAAAAACTTTATGTGAACATATATCCTGAACGTCGTAGTTTTTAAACTACGGGGTGGCAAAAATAAAAAAATATTATCGTTTTTTTAGTATAACATTTATCCCAATTCAACTATTTTAAAAAAAATTAAAGAGCTTTAAGAAAATACCACATTTGATATGTCTATATCTTAAAGTTTTGGAAATATGGCCATCCAAATCAGCCACACCTTTCAGTTTGCCTGGCAGGTACTTGTGCTCATCAAAAACGATTTTTTCAAACCCTACTATAAATAAACTAAATTCTAAAAAATTTCAAGCTTACAGCTCCAAGTTTTTTTGTTTTTATTATTTTTTAAAACTTTTAAAAATATACAGGGTGATGATGTGCACGGCTGATGCCTGCCAGGTGATAATTTTCGTACTTGGCATGCTTATCACTATACAAATTTCCAGCCTTACAGTTCTAACGTTATTTAAAGGGTGCACTAACTCTTATACTATTAGGACATATGTTCATATGAAGTTTTTTTCTTATTCTTTATTGTAGAATCACTCCTTTAAGTTTGTCGGTTGGGTTACTGGACACCCTGTATATTTAATATAACCTATTTCGATTAAAAACTTTTTAAACATAAATAATAAGATGGAGAGTAAAAATTGTAAGATACTTCCAAATCTGTGTTTTATCAAAGACTGCGTTTTGATTTGGAGCTTCTCATACATTAAATAAAGAAATAAACAAATACACAAATATACAATTAAATATACGTATATAGATATAAAGAAATAAATAAACAGATAAACAAATAATTTTTATTTTTTATTTATTTTATCTTTATTTTTTACTACGAAATAAAATTGCAATTTAAAAGAAAGCTGGGATATTATATACTTATAATCACATTAACAAAGACAAATAGGTGCGTTACTGGAATTTAAAAAAGAATGTGTGTGTGGGATCCTTTTTATATTAAAATGCATAATTTTAAAACAATTCTCACTTCATTGATTGTATGCTAAATTAAAAATTACACTAAACATATTTTCCCACGCACTTTGATTAAGAAATCTGTTTCAAGCATTCGTGGCCTTTAAAGGACGTCAATATTAATAATTATTTTACGACATGTTCAAACTAATATTAAAATTGTTTTGTTGTAGTATTAAAGTAAAGGTATCTCCGATCCGATAATTTGACCTATTTTGACCGCATATATTATATTATATTATTAGGATGCGTTTCTCAAAAGCCTTAGATTGTTTTAAAGTTTTTTTTATGATATCCTCGCCACATTTAGTTAGCACAAAAACAACAAAATTGCCGAATTTTTAATATAGGGCAACTTTGTTATTTAAAATGGAACACCATGTATATTTTTCTTCTATCCTAAAATTTAGTCTTTTTCGTTTAGGGCAACTTTGGTATTTTAAATAGAACGCCATGTATATTTGTTTTTACAATTTTTAAATTCAATATTTCCACTGTAGAAAAATGTAACATAAGTTATGGTTATTTTAAAAATAATGAAATTGTTAATCTCTAAAAAATGACTGCATGGCATGTAAAAGTTATATGATACTGAAAATTTTCCACAAACAAGGTAACAGAAAAAAAATACGGCAATAAAGCTATAAGTAATTTACAAAATAATAGTTGCATTAAAGCTAAATAAATTTTTTAAAACATTGTGTTAATATTGTAAATATTATAGAGCTTTGTTGTCGTATTTTTTCCTGTAACGTTGTATACTGCAAATTTTTATTGTCAAATGATACTCTTGATTGCCATGCAGTCATATATTAATTATCAATAAATCAATATTGTTTAACATAACCATATTTTATGTTATATTTAAAAAAAGAAACATTAAATTTAAAGATTGTGATAAAAATACGTGGTGTTCCATTTAAAATAACAAAGTTGTCCTATATCAAAAAGTTGGCCATTTTATTTTGAGTTAACTATATGTTACATTCAAATGACAAGAATATAATAAAACACTTTAATAAAATCCTAAGGCTTTCTGCGAAAACCGTATCTTGATAAGTATATTTGATTAAAGATATTCACAATGGACACACTGTATAGCTAAACATCCTTAATAAGTGTATAGCCTATAAATAACTCGTATTAATACTACTGTATTAAAATTACATTACTATATTCCATTAATAAATAATCATAGGTGTACAACTTGTTTTAATACCGAATAGTTACCCAAAAGTACCGAAGACAACATTTTTATCTTATTTACCATAATTACTGTACTTTTGTTATTCCAAAAGGTACATTCGTCATTTTAATGTACAGGGTGGGCCGTTTATCTTGGGACACTACATTATCTCAGAAACTATAGCAGATGGAGCCAAAAGTTAAATACAGAAGTTAATCGGGGTTTTACAAACCTTTAATTTATTTAATTGTTGTATATACAGGGTGTTCCATTATTCGTGGGCGAGTATCAACTTTCTTATTTTAAATAGAACACCTGGTATATTATTTCATTTTTAAATTCTGCACGAAATTCTAGACATATATTGTGTATAATATCCTATACCTAAGTCTAACCTTTTTGACATTTTAATTTTTATGCGAAAAATGATGTTAAATATCTGCTATTGAAATACAGAAATACAGGGTGCGCGAAAAATAAGATTAAAAATAAAATTTGAAAAACTGCCAAAAAACGTCTTTTCTTAATGGAAACTATCCTATTTTCATATTCTTGTACTATTTAGCATTAAAAATTAAGGCAATTTTATATAAGGTTGTCTATGCCTAATATTTTTACTTTTTAAAATATTTTTATTTAAACATTCGTCTATCACAAATAATATGCTGTTGCCGTATAAGCAGTTAGTGTGTAAACATTTCTTTTAACAAATGTATTGATACTGTTGCTGTAGAAAATGGCTCTATCTTGTTGAAACTAGTCGTAGCATTATGTCTCTTAAATTGTTAAAGAGGGGCTTACAATATCTGTAGAATCTGATAATAGTTATCAGCTTTTACCGTCACGGCAACTCCTCTTTCATTCTCGAAAAAATATGAACCAATAATTTCCACTTGGTAATATTGCAGTTCACAAACAAGCTTAGGAGAATGAAGAGAATAATATTTCGGTCAGGGATTGTCCATTGACCAAAAGACATTTCGCGAGCAACCTGTCGCCAAGTTTTTAAAAATATGCAACTCCGGTTTCAAAAACGTCAGCAACGTGAGACGCGTTACTTGGATTACCTAATTTTTAAGTTATATAAAAATTTACAATATTTGTAGTTTAAAACAATATCAATAAAATATGTGTAAGTTTTGTAGTGTTAGTTTTATTTGATATGGAAACTGCTCATACAGTTAAGGCCCACCCTGTATCTCTTTTAAAGAAACTATTTATTTTTAAGTTACGCTACGCTAAATCTAGTTTTTATTTGCAGAAAAGAAAATGATATTAGGTCAAAAATATTACCCATTACGATACAAGAAACGTATATTCCATTTATAAATATTAATAAGTGTAGGTATAACTTGTTTTAATACCCAATAGCCACCAAACAGTACCGAAGACAAAATTCTTATCTTGTTTACCATAATTACCCTACTCTTGTTATCCCACCAGGTACATTCGTCATTTTAATGTATAGATATTAGTACTACATAAACATTTCGTAACAAAGTACCAAAATAATAAATAGTTACCTTTGTTTAAAGTACCATTTGGTTCCTTGATTAATTAAACAACTTCAGTTAACATATGGAATCTCTTTTAACTATTTAAGTATGTAAAGTGTATCGCCACTTTTATCTACGTTACAAGAGTGTGAACAAGTAGTTTATCGTGGAACTGAATGGATATTTGCTGCTTTATCTTGACGGAGTTGTACGGATAAGATTTGAAAGATATCAGTAGATGTTTAATGGTATATTTATTACAGGGTGTAGCATAAATTTAACTTTAATACCAAATAAAATTTGAATAAACAGTTTTTATATGTGCAATATTATAAGAAACGAATCAATAAGTTATTTAGCTTTTGTACCAGCGTACGGTGAATGTCCACAAGCTATATATTTTTTGTGTGAAAGGTTGTATAGATAGTTTTAAAATCGGTGCAACAAGGTGCATAGACTTTTGTCCACAGAGGTATTTAATCGTACAAGAACTTGTATGGTACATGGCCTGCTTTGTGGTACGACCTTTTTACCACATAATTTAGGAGGCGCAATAAGAGAGGGCTAGAGGGCTTAGCCCCCCACCTTCAAGACACGAATAAGCTTTTCCAAAGTCAGTGGACATTTAAAATATACAGGGTGTCCCAACTTTAATTCTACAGTAAATATTTGCCCCTGTTCAATATACAAAAATAAACTTTGATTAATAAATGTTTATTTAAATATCTACACTCCTTTTATTGACAGCACTCTTGGTAATATACAAGGTGTCTCTAAAACACATTTTTTAATGTCAAGTAGGTTTTTAAATGGATCACACCGTATATTTTACTAAATTTTTTCTCTGTATTAAATTCTACATCGAAAATGTACAACACACTATCCGTCAATTATTGCTGGTATTTAAGATATCAGCGTTGTATGAGAATATCAGCAATATGCTGATATACTTATTAAAATTAAAAGTAAAGAAAGAATATAAATAATATTTTGGTTTTAATTATCTTTAAATTAGTCCCTGTCAGAGTGGCAAATAATATACAATTATGCAATTAGTTACTTTTTATTGTAAGAACTATTTATAGGTTTGTCAGCAATTTAGTTTATTTTACACACATATTAGTAGTTTCAATAAAAACAACAATACGTCAACTATAGCTAGTTGTTAGATTAAGTAAGTAAATATGTATCTAAAATAAACTTAATAACTGACTTACCTATAAGTAGTTCTTATAATAGAATTAATTACATGTTATTATACAGGGTGTATATGTATAGGGAATCACCCTATAAAGTTTGTCGGCTGAGTTACTGGTCACCCTGAATGTATGTAGCTAATTTGATTGAAATTGATGAAAACTTTGATGTCGATTGTTGGCTTAATGGTGGGGTTTTCGACTTAATAATGAGTACCTTATTTTTTAGTTTTTTGATGTCTGTAAAATGGCGGCCCTTAGCTTTGCGATATCTGTCAAAATTTTAAAAATTATAATGTTAATAAATTTTAGGTTTCACGCAAAGTGCCCTCTGGCGGTATTAAAAAAAGTACTTTTATATTAAAATTTAAGAATCTGCAAAGCTTGATTCGTGTGCCAAACTAGATTGGTTAAAAAATAAATGCAATATGCCGAAAAAACAAAAATAAAAATTGAACTTTTAACCCCTGTAACTTGGTAACCATGGAGATTTAGACATTTTGTCAAAGGACTTACTAACATTATTTTACATTGCAAAATCACCCCTTAAAATTTCCAAACGCATTTTCCGAACACCCTGTATACTTGTCACTCTGACAGTGGCAGTATTATTTAAACATAATTAGAACCAAAATATTATTTTCCCTTTTTACTATTAGTCGTCAACATTAGCATACTGTTGATATCTTAAAAATAGCTATTATTAACGTACATTGTGTTATACATTTTTAATGTAAAATTAAATACAGAGTCAAAATTTGTTAAAATATACATAGTGTTTCATTTAATAAAACCAACTTGACAATAAAAATTGTGTTTTAAACACACATTCTATATTAACTGGTAATGGTCAGTAAAAAGAGCGTATACAAATACACATTTATTTTAAGTTAATTTTTGTATCTTGTACAGGGTACATTGGTCTTTTGGTTGGTATTGCAGGGTATATTGAGCGAACGGTAAGAGATACAAAAACGAATGTGCGAGAACCCGCTCCTCTCTTTTGATGTTTAGTTCAATGGCGCAATCAGATCCACGCTAACTAGATTGGTTTGCAAGATGCAGGGTGATTCTCAGGTGCCTTGTCGATTTTTACTATGTCTTATACATACTGCGGACATTTATGGAGATAGAAAGAAACTTTAAATACAAGAGAGTTTTATAACTCTTACGGTAGAATCCAGTGGCCTGCTAGATGAAATAAATATGAATCGTTCTTAATTTTTGAGAAATTACCACAACATGCATTTTTTAAATGGAACACCCTGTATCTCAGTATCACAAAAAAATGCATTTTTTTCTTACGATTGCAACAACAATATATAACACATACTGCCTTGCTATTGCCCAAAGTAGCAGAAACACTGAAACATCACATTGATCCTAGGTGTGTCGCATGGATTGAAATTATTAGAATATTCATTTATTATGTGCAATAAAACCTAAAGAAGGTAACATTAAAACTTTGACGTAAATTAAACTACTACGGAAAGCAAGGGAATTGAATTGATGGTAACTCAAACAAACATACACAATATATCTGCCATAGACACAAGTCACTGCCGATACTCCGCCCACGTACTTTCAGACTCGGTTTGTAATCAGGATCAGTGTGCGTATATATGTGTGAATGTTTGCGTACGTCATGTGCATGCAGTAAGGCTCTTCTGTAGAGAGCCTCTTCCCAGAGACATTTCGAGAATATTGTATATATAGTTCATTTTTGACAATAAAAACCCAAAAATAAAAGTCGGTGGAGTCGAGATCGGGGGAATCACATGGAGGCTGCCGTCTGTTCGGGCCATAGTGCCAGCTCGACTTTCACCAGAATTAACGGTGAAGTGAGTGCGCACTTTATATCTATTAGGCAGTGAGCACCGTCTTGTTGAGCATATCTATATTATTTCTTTACAGCTAGTGCGCTGATCCAACTCGGCGGTAATCTTATACCTTCTTCCAAAATTCATATCCCCCAGCATTAAATTGTTATGAGAAAATCCTGTAGTTTGACACTCTTGTTTGTATTGACAGTACCACCATCATGAAACCCAAACCGTCCTTGTTGTATCCCCGCTACATCTCATGTGAGTTTGTGTTTGACCAGTATCGATTATTTTGTCGTTAAAATCCCTTCGCTGGATACGAAGGCCTCATCAGTCCATATTATATTTTGAAAGGAATTGGGATTCATATTAATCTGATCATCATATCAATGACAAAGTTCTGGCCGCCGTTCTTCATCTCCGGGATGAGTATGAACCTTTCTATTTATATGGTTTACTATTTATCGCTTTTTGAATGTTTTTAACGCTTTAGATTTACTATACCAGTATCTTTCTCAATATTGCGACTGGAACCGTCGGTTCAAGCAGTAACACACAAGCTATCGAGTTTACTCTAATAGCGCCTATTTTCCTCGTTGTCAAGATGTGGTCACGGTTTTCAAGTGATCCATATTCGCTTGGAAATTATGGTGCAATCTTTGAAATATTCTTTTGACTGGCAGTCTCTGGCGATCAAGCTCTGGGTCTGGCTGAACCTGTGTGCTGGAAACACAGGCCTGATTCCCGGGCTATTTTCGGCCAACGTGGCTGAAGTCGCGTCAAGCACCCATTCACGGAGAGGAAGTCGGCTCTCCTGCCATTCGCTTTTGAAACTCCCCTGTTGCCTATTTCATGGCGCCCTAGACTGAATGGCCTGATGGTAATACGGCATGTTTGACCCTTTCAGTGCAGCGCTCAAATATGTTTAATTTCTCATAGTTTTGAAAAATATTCATTTTCAAATCTTTTTGTTTTATTATATTCACATAACGGACTGTAAAAACGAATACCTAATAAGCTAGTCATTTGATTTTAGAGACATGTAAACAAACCAAAACAAAAATCATTCATGGCCACCTAAAAAAACGGGGTTTTCGGTGTTTCTACCTAATGTTCCGGGCAAAACAAAATAGTATGTGTTATATGTTGTTGTATGTCGCAAGAAAAAATGCAATTTTGAGATACTTAGATACAGGGTGTCCATTAAAAAATGCATGTTATGTGTAATATCTAAAAGTTAAAAACGTTTGCCTATTTATTTTATGTGACGCCACTGGATTACTGCATAAAGTTATAAAACTCTTGTATTTAAAGTTTCTTTCTATCTTCGCCATAATGTCAGAGTAATGAGACGCAATAAAAGGGTGACGAATTTTCAGAATCACCCTGTATCTTCCAAACCAATCTAGTTAGCGTGGATTTGATTGCGCCATTGAACTAAACATCCAAAGAGAACGGGACACGTACACTAGTTTTTGTATCTCTTACCGTTTTAGCCTATACCCTGCAATACCAACCAAAAAACCACCCTGTACAGGGGCGAAGTTATTTCATGTATAAATAGAGTTGGGACACAATGTATAAGTATTGTCTGTCATATATATTCAGGGACCTAAACTCCGTCACTGCCCCCTCTTTTAAATGTAAACCGTTTGATATATTTTGATTAAATGTTAAATGATAATATACCTGGAATGTTTGTAATTTTTTTATATATCAGTAACAACTTTAACAAAAGTTAAAAGTGACAGCTGGGCTTACTTTCCGGAATATTGTTTAAATGAAAATGGTGCCCAAATGATGAAGGACACTCTACAGGTGGAAGATGCCTGTTTTAGACCAGGTCGAATGGGCGCCTTGTATCAAAAAATATTTTTTGTTTCTGTAAATAATGTATGACAATAAGAAAAATTTCACATGATGTATTTTTTTAAAGAATTTTTGAACCTTTTGTAACAATTGCAGAGTAAGCAATTTAACAATTTAGATATCTATTTTTTTAAGTTCTTAACAAAGTGTTTTTCTTGTTTTGAACCCCCAAAAATCTTTGCGCTTTGCCTATATAGATATGGTCTCCATATAAACAGCACCCAGATCGGCCTTGTATGTTTCCAAGGTTACCACGATAACTAACCTATATTGTCTCGGCAAAGGTAGCTCATAAATTATGATGGCTTTGTTTATGACATCTTTTGTTTTACAAAAAGTCGATTTTTTTCTAAAATGACCTTAATAAAAGAAAAGATAATAATTATTTTTATTAAAAAAAATAGATATGGCGGAAATAAAAATTTTTTAAACTATAAGTTGGTTCACTCTGTCTAAGTTGTACGGTTTTCTATTTTGTAGGTATTTTTGCCTTAACTATTTGTCTTATGGAGCGAACAAAAGCTTTGTTTTGTAAACACTTCAGAAAAAGGACTTGTGACGCTGGTGAATGTAAAACGAGAGGCCTTAAAAACAATTAATTAACAGGTAGTTTTAATCTATGGGTTACAAGAATCTTGAATAAAATTTAACCAGTAAATGGTTTTAAAGATGTTCTTTGTTGTCTTATGGTAAATACGAAACTGTTTTTAGAACTGTTAATGTTGTACGCTGTGTCTTGTAGTAAGTAAATTATTTTCCTTATATAGTATTTGCCTAACAATGTTAAAAAAGGTGCTATATAATATTAACAAATAAAAATATTTTTGTAATGCCTATAAATGTATTCCAAAAATAAATAGGAATTTAAAGTCATACATTCAAATTACATTTTTTTAACTCCGTTTTTTGTTATGCAAATTAAGAGTGTAATAATAATGTAATTTGTGTTATTAAAATTCACCACATTTTATTTTTAATTGATTTTTTTAACGGTTTATTAAAAAAAAGTGATAATCATAATTTTACAAAAAACCCTACTTTAGGTTAAAGATAATTTCAAAACATTATTTTGGAACTTTAAAATTTTATCATCTGCTGGTTACTGCCCATATTACATTTTTGCCGGCAAGGCATTGGCAAAAAGGTATCAAAAGACATCAAAATGGGCAATTGGTCGTTATTGGGCCACGTGTTGCAGAAAATGTGATGACATCCATCATTAATAAGTTATGATGAAAAAATACGTTTAGGATGGTGCCATTAATCATTAATAAGTTATGGTGAAAAAATGCATTTAGGATGATGGCATCCATCATTAAAAAGGTTTTGGCAAAAATATGCCTTTTAGATGATGGCATTACATTATTTGTTTTTCTAATGACAATAAAATGCATTTTTACCGTCCAGGGAACTAAAATGTGCATAAATAATGCACATGCATAATGTGTGTTTATGTACAGGGTGTCCCGTATAAAATTAAATACTATAATTTTGGAAAAACCATAAGAGATACAAGAAAAAGTTAAATGCATAAGTTGTTCAGTGAAATGTATTTTTTTAGTATTTTTATTGTATCTGTTATGGTTTCTGCAAAATTATATTATTTAATTTTTATGGAGACACCCTGTACTATAAAACACATTATGCATGTGCATTATTTATGCACATTTGGTTTCCTGGACGGTAAAAAAATTTTATTGTCAATTGGAAAAAAATGTAATGCCATTATCTAAAGGCATATTTTGCCAAAACCTATTTAGTGATGGATGCCATCATTCTATATGCATTTTTTCAGCATAACTTATTAATGATAGATGCCACCATCCTAAACGCATTTTTTCATCATAACATATTAATGATGGATGCCATCACATTTTCTGCACACGTGACTTAATAACGGCCATTGCCCATTGATGTCTTTTGATACCTGTTTGCCATGCCTTGGCAAAACATGTTATATTGGTGGTTCCAAAACAGGTAGGTAAATATTTAGTACAAGCAATCACATTACTTGTCCCTTTTATTTTATGAGATTAATTAATCCAGTGGGTAAAGCATAGTTTCACTTTTCTTGTTGATCTGTTTTTTTTTTACTTTAAGTGGTAGCTAAGCATTTCTATTTACAATCTTTACTGTCAAACACAAAATACTAATGGAAAAGTCCCAAAGAGGAGAAAACTCTCCGCACCAATCATAGTCTATCAAGATCATTAAAAGTAGAAAATAGCAACTTACATATACCATACATATACTGGTTAAGCAAATAGGTATTGGGATATCGGCCAGTAAAAGCAACAACAAAGGATGTATGTGACTCATATAATCCGAAATGTTTATATGCCATTATGCCATATATCATTTATGTTGGACTGTCTGTTATATTAGTCACTTTTTAAATAATTTGTAATTTATAACACTATTTCATATTTATACGGTTTTAGCCATTTGGCGCGTAACGTAACGAACATACGTATATTACACAAAAGTTTTTGTCTTGGATCATACAAATTTTGTGCCTCTTTTTCAATATATGTTTAAATTGGTATACCTTCGTTATCAATAATATTTTGATTATATATCGGGTGCAGTTTTAAAGCTGGTAGTTTTTACTTCAATTAAGCAATTATAAAGTTATTTAATAACAAAACATTTAAAATGTTTATAACAAATTTCCGTCACTTCCGACACAAAAGCAAGTTGAAAATCTGAATTACGCGGGTAAAAATACGTAAGAATACACTCTGAAACTCCGTGGACTTTGATCGGCCACGAAACATCCCTGACCAATAGACTATGAGCTCTGTATTTTACTTTTTCTTTTTTGTGGAAAAGTTAGTTATAGTATTTTATATTAAGTCAATACATATGTAGTAAATGCAAGCTTAGGCCCAGTTGTACAAAGCAGGTTTAAACTTATTTCTACTGAACTGAGTCAGGGCTTTAAACTTTCCGTAAAATCACAATGTCTTTCAATTCCTTGACACTGACAACAATATTGATTTTACGAAAAGTTCAAAGGCCTGACCTCAGTTAAAAATGTTCTGAACAACTTAGCCTTAATTTTCTTTTTTCTTTATCTCTTTGCTAACAATTTGGGCGCGCGCGTTTTTAGTGGTGCTGTTATCAGAAAGGTAAATATTAGCAAACGGATAACTATTAAACAGACAACTATAAGAATGGTGAATACGGCCGTTATAATACTTAACATTTTTTCTTTACAATAATTTTTGATATTGTGAAGAATAACGGTAGGTGTTCCTAACCATTCGCTACATTTGAAGTTGTACAATTCAAATCTGATTTCGGTTTTGGTGAAAAATCTTACCAGTGCCTTAAAAGTAAGGTGAAATATTTCTGCGCGTGTTCGAAACACCCCGTAGTTGCTTTATGTTTTGCGCCAGGCAAAAGTTTACCGACGGCGTCGGCAAGAGATAATTTGGTTTTCTTTGGTCATTGGACACTTTCTATAGACCTATAAATCTTACTAGCATTGTTTAAAATTATCTTCATTTTCGATTTTAGTAAGTAAACTTTAATTTGAATTTACTCAAAATCCACCTTTATGCAATGACGGGTTTATTTTCATGTCTCCTTCAAATAGATAACACACTATACGTCAATTATTGCTGGTTTTACGATATCATTAGTATGCTTATATACTCATAAACAATTAAAAGTGAAAAAAGTAATATTTTTGTTTTAATTATTTTTAAACAATTTTGTCACTGTTAAAGTGACAAACAATATAATGACGTGTAATTAATTATCTTCCATTTTAATAACTTCTATCTGGTAAGTCAGCTATTAAGTTTATTTTAGATACATATTTACTTACTTAACCTAGGAACCAGCAATACTTGACGTATTGCTGTTTTTTTAATGCAATTAAGTAAATAATGTCTAAAGTAAACAAAATTGCTAACATACCTATTAGAACTTCTACCAATGGTAGGTAATTAATAAAAAGGGTATTTACTTATTTGTCACTCTGGCAGTGACAGAACTATTTAAAAATAATGAAAACCAAAATATTATTTTTCTTTACTTTTTATCGTTAATGACTATATTACTGTACTGATATCTTAAAGACCAGCAATAGTTGACGTATAGTGTGTTATACATTTTGACGCAGAATTTAACGAAAAATTAAAATTTGTTATAATATACAGGATGTTTTACTTAAAGACCCTTCTTGACAATAAAAATATGTTTTTGAGACACCTTGTATCTTAACTGGTACCGTCAATAAAAAAACGTATATTTAAATAAACATTTATTGTTTTAAGTTTATTTTTGTATCTTGTACAGGGTCGAAGTTATTAAGTGTATAAATAGAGTTGGGGACACCCTGTATAGATGAATTGTAATTTGGTGCATTATCACCTTAACCTTTCGTACGCTTTTTTGTACGTGATACTTAAGTCTGTTATTTTATGGGTGTTAAACAACAGCGTGAACCAAACACGTGTTTTCTTTACTCTGTAATCACAATGTTATATCATTTCAATAAGTACCTTACCGGTTAATGTAAAACCATTTTCAATCATTGGTAAATATTATTTTAGCGTCACGCCCGTACATTATTCTCTTGACGAACATTGCTTAATAATTTTTTAGCAAAATAAATTTACATATTTGATAATACAACCCAAGTACAGCAAATTTAATAGGTTAAAAAGATACTTAATATTTTTTAAAGCACAAAGAAAAATTTTCTACTGTCTTGGTGTATGATGACAAGTATTTTACTTTTTTATAAGGCAGTTAAAAGAAAACATTCTGCTTGGTTTTTGAGTAATTTTCAAAAATTTATTTTTGTTTAACCCTACCCATGAAAACCCGTTTAAAAAAGGATCTGCCAAACCTTTTTCTTAGGTTTTAATCATTTATATCCTGTTCATAATAAAAAAAACAGTATTAAAAAAAAAACAATAATTTATAGTACAGGGTCCCGCTACATAAACGGCCCTAATCCTTTTTCTGATAAAATATTTTTAACAATAAAAGTTATTAATAAATACATTTCCGAAGAGTTGGCAAACCATATCCTGGCCTGATATGGTGTAATTAAAAATTTAAAATAAAAAAATGACATGAATACCGTCACAATTTATTCTTTTTATTGATATAAATGAAAAGTTCCTAATATGTGGATAATGCCACAATAGGTTCTCTCTCTATTTTTTTTTCTTGGTTTTGGTCCCGTCAGGTCCAATCCACCACTCTCCCCCTTCCGGACTATGCTTTCCAGGGTTTCGTCGGCGGAAAATCCAAAGAAAACAAACAATTCAACAATCGATGCAATGCATTAATTGTCGGCTGTCAAACCAAGATCTGCTACTGGTGTTACGTATAACCTTCACTTTCATTACTGACAGTTCCTCATGGCACGCCCATCTATTTCCCGCCATTTGAGAAATACCTTGTGTTCACCACCAAACAGGATACAATCAGCTTATAGGAATCTTCGCTCACAGCGCTTAGATCCAGAAGAAAGATGCCGTCAATTTAGCGTGAATCGTTCTTGGTTGGCTTTAAAATCCTGGCCTAAGTTAGGGATGGAGCATTTAAAATTTTTAGGCTCCATAAAGGGTTTAGGGTAAATATTTTTAAAGAAAAAATGGTACGCCCTTGCTTTTTTTTAGAACAAATTTGATCTAATTTTGCGTAAATAATAAAAAACCATTTCTTGGCATGTTAAAATTCTTTTAAGTCAATGACTAGGAAAACAAACTGATCTTTCAAAAAAAATGGTTCCTAATTTTTTTCGCTAAAATGTACATCCAACAAAAAAGTTAGGAAATCAAGTTTGTTCTAAACTAAACGATGGTTTAGAAAAGAATTTTTATTTACGAAAAATGCAGTGGCGTATCATTTTTTTCTAAAAAATAATATTTACATTACACCCCTTATGGAACTTTAAAACTTTAAATCGCACCAACCCTAACTTAGGCCAGGATTTTAAAAGTCAAACTTTTACCATTATATTCGTTATAAAAAATCTATATTTACGTCTTGATTTTAAAAGACGGTAAATACATACCCCTATGTTAGCTGTTAATACCTGTTTAGCATGTATTAGGCCCAAGAAAAAGGAAGCCAACCCTGTTGAGGCAATATCCACATACTATTTATATAAATTTAACAATAATAAAAAAATGTGACGGTTTTCATGTATTTTTTTTTAATATATAAGTACACTATATCAGGCCAGAATATGGTTTGGCAGCCCCCAAAGCATTTATTTATTATTAACTTTTAATATAAAAAAAATATTTTATCAGAAAAAAATATAGGGGTCCATTTATATAACCGGATTTTAGATTAATAATATTTAAATATTATTTACAGCTTAAATATTCTTAAAATCTTTTAAAATAACTGCACGACCAAGAACAAAGAAAAGGGTAATGATTTGTTTCGACACAAATCTGATACATAAAGGCCAAATGGAACATACCTAGGTGTTTAGAAAATAACAAAATCCTAGTGAATCTTGAAAACAGCTCATTGAATCTACCCTACCCCATTGGATCAATTTTTAAAAATGCCTTATATTATGTTATTTTTTTAGAACTTTTTACAACCTCATTGACAGGTTCTTGTAAGGCAGGCGAAATCGGTCTAAAGAAAAGGTCGGGGAGGATATTATAGAAACGCGGGATGTTTGCTTTTAACTGTCTTTAAAGCAAGTAAAATACTTTTGTATAATTCACTAAGACACTCGAAAACTTTTCCTTGCTCTTTAAAAGGAACCTAGCCACTCCGCTAAAATTGATGCTTGTATTTACTGAATGCAACTGCCATAGCGCATCAACGGCACGATTGAATATCCTACCGGTAGACTACGATGTTTGTCTAATGAATAGATGCTTGGTTTCTAAGTTACTCACCACAAGTCGAAACAGCCCGATGGTAAAAAAAAACATAAAAAAACTTATGAAACATAAGGTTGGTATTGGTCATCATTGGTTCCAAATAAAGAATACAGTGGGGCCATATTAAACTTGCACACTTTTTAACTAATAATAACTTTTTATCTGTTGCGCCTATCTTCTTTATTTTTGCAAGGCTTCTGGATAGATATGTTTTCTCTAGGTTAGTCGATTTTGGTCAAGTAAATTTAGTCAGGACCGGACTTACAGGACTTTTTCCAAAATGATGCACTTCGTTGCAAAATAAATCAAATTTATCTACAATTAGGCTAATACGTTTAATTTTAATTAATTTACTAGTAATTTGTATTAGCATCCAACTTAAGAACCATGGTAATCTTACATTTTTTATTTTTAAAGCACACTAAAAAAAAAGTTTCTGGGGCGCATTATTTATCAAAATCCGATTTCTTTTGCAACGAGGTTAAATGCATCATTTTGGCAAAAGTCCCGTAAGTCCGCTCCTGACTAAATCTATTCAACAACAATTAACAAACCTAAAGAAAAGATATCTACCTATTCGCCCGGTAAAAAAAGGCGCAACAGATATAAAGTTATTGTTGCTTAAAATGTATGCAAGTTTTATTTGGCCCACCTCTGTATATCCTTATTAAAAAAATATATATAAAAGACTATAAATAAAAAGCTCAAAATAAAAACGCAGTTTTTGATAAAACACAATTTTAAGAATACATTACAATTTTTATTTCGTGTTTTATTATTTATAAGTAAAACGTTTTTTTAATTAAAATACATTAAATTATAAATGAATAAATATAATATATTTCGATTAAAAAATTTCTCAAAATTTATTAATAGAAAACGCGCAGTAAAAATAGTGAGGTAAATATTCAATAAATTGTGTTTTATCAAAAACTGTGTTTTATTTTGTAGCTCTCCAAATAATAATGAAGAGTACCTCAACAACTTAAAATTTTCTCGAGTCATCATAGTAAAAATAATTTTTTTCATCTTAGGCCGTGTAAGAAAAGCGATATAGTTCCTGACGATTGCGAAGTTTGCAGCAACACGAGGTATTTCTCAAATGGTGGGAAATAGATGGGCGTGCCATGGGATCTGTCAGTAGTGAAACTGAAGGTTATACGTAACACCAGTAGCAGTTCTTGGTTTGACAGCCGAAAATATATGCATTGCATCGATTATGTTTTGATTTTAGTGGTTGTGATATGGAACAATCCAGACAACAACACGACCACACGGTTATGAGTTGGCTGATCGTCTAGCAACAGGGCCAAAAACCAAGAAAGCAGAAGCAATTCCTATGAGTTGTATTTTTGTAGCATAAAATAATATTTTTTTAGGTAGTTTGTCTTAACAGAAGAAATAAAAAACAATTAAAAACTTTGCAACATTATTAGGGTGATATATACTTTTTCCACAACCATTAAAAAAATGCTGTTTTTTAAATCGTGAACATGAAGTTAAAGTACTCCATTCTAGTACACTACATAAAGTGTTAAAAAAGTAACTTTTTTAATACTTTAAAGCTTTTTTCACACTCTGAATTAGTGTTTGGTTTTAAAGCCTACTACAATAAACTTAAATATTAAACTATGCAATGTAACAGCAAAGGCGGACATCCGCTGAAGCAAAGGATCAAGGTACCTTTGATTTCGTCAATATTTCTTTTAGCTCATGTGTCACTTGTTTTAAAATTTGACAGTTTGCAAATAAATTTAATGAAAATTATTAAAAATTCATAGTAATATTGAATTTGGATGACTAAGAAATTGAAATGGAATTTATACTGTTTTAGTATTCTTTCTACAAAAAGTAAGTACATACAATTTTCTAAAATTCAATAATAAATGCATCGTTAGGAAGAGGAAAATTGTCTCCTAAAAAATACGAAGGCTATGGGTTTTTGTTGCAATTTAATGGCTGTGCTGCTAGAATTAAAATTAATAAGTGTGGATAAATAAAACATGTATAAAATGGTATTTTGGGAAATGTTTATACGGTCGTGGAAAAAAATAATGTATGTAACATATGCATAAAGCGTTTTTTTTTACTTATGGGATTGCCGCACTCGCATAACGGCTCGTGCTGTAAAACTTCTCATTCGTTAAAAAAGTATCACTTTATGCACTTGTTACATAAATTACTATTTTCTCACTGCGGTGTATTTTACTGTTTGACAATATTTTTATATCGAAAATCACCTTCCTAGTGGCTTTGGATAATTTTTGTTATTTTAGAATTTAAAAAGGGTCTCACTTAAAAAATATTGCATGGTTCTTTTATTGTAATTTTAAATAACAAACTGTTAACACCAAATTTATTTTTTATTTATTTAACAATATGACAGCGATAACAGCTGTTTTTTGTTCTGGCTGGCGTAAGGCATGTATGCAATCTTTAAGAATGAGACAATAACATTAATCATACTGGTGTTGTAAAGTACTTTACAACACTAGTGTGATGTAAAGCATTTTCTATGCATAAAAACGGTGTACTATTTGCTATTTTCACATGTGGTCCTAATTTAAAATATTCCCGGCAATGTCCGAAGAAATACATTGCCTAGCAACGCCTTCTACCTACTGAATAAATGCATTTTTGAGGTAAAAACCATATTGGAAATGTGTTGATTTCCGATCGGAGAAAACACAGTTTCGTACTATTTTTTACCAAAAAATACTTTAAAGTAAATCCCTTACAAACGACACAGGGTAAAAATTATAATTTTCCTTTAAGTTAATCAGTCACCATTCCGCTATACTACTCCAATTTATTTTTTCAAAGGGTGCTATAGACTAACGGCCAGTTTCACAATATTTGGTTAACACTAACCATAGGCTTGTTACCATAGAAACAACGGAATACCAAAATGTAATTAGTGTTACCAAAATAGTTTACCCAAAAGTGATGGTAACCATATTTTGTGAAACTGGGCATTAAACAACATAATAAATATTTATTAAAAATAGGTTAGCTTTAACTATTATGGCGATTTTTAATAGTTTTAATAGGCATTGACGCCGCACCGGAAGGCGGTTTTTTTCTTTTAATTGAGCAAAACCGCCGGCGGTCGTTTAGCCGGTGCCGATTATTAAACCTCTTAAGGTAAGTGTCATACTGACGATTTATCCAAAATAATTAAGCTTTTAATAGATAATAATTTAGTTAAAATAATATAATCTTTGCATGTTTACGTACACATCACCCTTCGTGAATCAGATCATGATTATATCACAATCGGCTTGCGTGTTACGCAGCAGGGATATCCTTATAGGGAAAGAAGTTTACCTACTGCCCGTGGCACTTCCTTTTTCTTTTGCGGTGTGCATGGCTCAATACCCGAAAACCAAAACGGGATAGGCGTGAATTTAATTTATACCTTGGTAGAAAGTTATTAAGTCACACTTTTTCTTTCTTACCGCCGAAATAAATCATTGCTAATTGATCTATTATTTAGTCATTAGCTTAACAAAATAATTATAAAGGCAAATTTGGTGACGGGTAATTACTTACCATATGGGGAAGGTATTAACTGTCTTCGTAGCTGTTAAAGCAATTCAAGAGAATGTTATTTTGCTAGTATGAATAGCTTTAAAATATTTATTGTTTATTTATATTTTCTAATAAAATATGGTTCTTTGGATCTACAGCAAGTTTCATTATAGGTGGCCCATTAGTAGGACAAATTAAGCATACATCTTTAAATTAACAAACAGTATTGTGGGATTTTCAGCTGCATGGTCTAAAGCAACGATTAAAAAAAAAATCCTTAATTGGTATGGTTTGGGATCAGTTGTGAAAAATTGTCACTAATGAAGTATTTTTATTTGGAAAGGTTACTAGGATACATTATTAAGAATAAAAATTTGAAAATGTTTATCTAAAAACTAACTGGGTTTAATAAAACCTTAATAGACCCTATACCAGGTGTCAATGAATCTGTTAGATAAGGCATACTTTCTACAGTATTAGACATACCAGAATAAGACTTGGTTGGGTAAATGGTATAAGAATAGGAATGTTTTTTGGTTCCAACTTTGAATTTTTCAATGAAACCGTGTATATTTTAGTATTTTTTTTATTAATTAAAATAATTTTACATTAGAAATTTGACATTTTAAAAAATTCTACGCCCACCTAATTTTTAAACGGTTTTACTAAACTTAACCTGTTATTTATTTATTTGGGTCAAACATAGTAATTGAAATTTGACCCCCTTCCTGACGATATATTACCATAAAAGCAAATAAAATCAAAGATGGCCGCGGCGACAAAATGGCAAATTACATATTTTCGTCGGTTAGTCTTGGTTAGTTATTGAAAGGCATTAAATAAATCCATTAAAATAAGAAGTATCAACTTACAAACGACTTAATTCCACTAAAAGCTAAAAAATTTGTTTTGGTTAGTCTTAGCTACCAGATCGCACCAATCTTCTCATCAATCCGGGGTATTGATCAGACAAACAATAAAACTGTTAAGCACTTGAAATTTCTATCATAATATTTACTCTGAATACGCTACGCCTAATAATTTGATAAGATTAATGAGGAGATTGGTGCGATCTGGTAGCTAGAACTAACCGAATTATTTTTTAAATTTTAGTACAATAAAATCGTTTACCATAATTTTTTTCATAATTTATTACAAATGTAATTATCTATATTTATTTCATTATTGATTTATGCATTAAATTCCAATTATTTTTATGTACTATGTCCAATACCTAAAACCAACAATTAACAAAAAAATTGACCTAAATGAAGGGAGAAAAATTAAAGTTGATAGTCGTCGCTTATTTTAAGACCACCCTGTATATAATATTTTGCCATAAAAACCCGCAGTTATATACAAAGTCTAAAATGTCAGAGCTGTTTTTACTTACGTGTCTTCACAAATTTTGAAAGAAGTTACAGAGCTGTTGACTTTAGGTTTAGGACTTGGTACTGGGTGTTAAGTTATAAATGAACGCCAACCACTATTTTGAAGAACGCAATTTGAAAAATTGTTACAAATTAATTATATTTTGGATTTCAAAGCCTTCTATTTACTTACTGTGAAGCCATAAATTTTTCAAAGCAAAATGTTTTTCGTTAAGTCTAATTAAAACCCCTTAATTTATGTTTGCTAAACGCTAGGCGTTGCATTTATTTACACTATTATAACTACGCCAAAGAAAAATCGGTTGCCACTTTAGTATGCGGTCTACCTGTGTTTTGGGATCGACCGATTATTTGACTAATATCTATTTACTATTTACATAATCTTTCTAATAATTCTAATAAATATTAATACTTACGAGTACCACAATTGTAAGAATTAGTATCTAAGCAGGGACCTGATTCTAATGGAATATTAATGACCCGATTATGGTGATATTGCATATAATACAAAGGGCAATTTTTTTTTAACTTAGTTTATTGAGTTTCTTATAGTGATACGTAATAATGTTGCTGACAAATTTAGATAGAACAGTTATTTTAGACGAAAATGTTGCTGTCAACTTTTAGAAGAACCTGAAAATATAGAATGCCATTGGTGTGGAAGCGAAATGCAGCAGAAAAGGAAACGGGATCGAGGAAGACAATTTAGACATGTGCTTTGTTGTCCTAGGAAGGGTTGTCAAGTCACGCGTTCAGTTAGGAAAGGCAACACATTTTTCCACTTCACGGATATCAACAATAGAATAAATTCGAACCTAACCTTATGTGACATTTTAGAGCTAGTTTTTATTTTTGTACAAGAGATCCCCATGACCAGCGTGACAAACCTTACTGGAAAATCATCAGCTACCTAACAGATTGGTTTAATATGTGCCGAGAAGTCCGCAGTTCCATTGTTACCAGCCGGGGCCAGATGGTAGGCACGGAGGATAATCCTATCCAAATAGATGAGGCTAGATTTGCTGGTCGGCGGAAATACAACCGTGGTCGCATTTAAAATGAAGACCGGGTGGCATTATCTGAAGACAGCGACACCGAGGTAGAAAACAATAGAAAAAAATGGTGCTAGAGTGGATGGCCCCTCGGTATTTGGCTTAAAAGAGGAACAGACTGCCCCTACTTTTTCGTAGAGCGGCGGGATAGGAACACATTTATTCAAATCATTCAACGAGAAGTGCAGCTTGGGTCAGTAATTCACTCTGATGAGTGGCCAGCATATAGGAACCTGGATCAATTGGGGTATACACATTCCACAGTTAATCATCAAGAAAATTATATAAACACGGCTACAGGAGCCCATACACAAGGGGTCGAGAGGTCTTGGATAGACGCCAAAATACAAATTCTGAAAAAAATGAGAGAAGTACCTATTCACCATTTCCAATCTCACCTGGATCATTTCTGATGGAAGATATGGAGAAACGAGTCAGAAAATTTGTTTATAGCATTCCCTAATGATATAAGAACTGTATATAGATAACTGTACATATTACTTTAATAACTGTGAAGTATTTTTAATAAAAATAAAACAATACACCAATCTGCATCTATTCAGTTTAGCTAAGCCTAAATTCATTTTAGAGATAGTGTCAGGGTTATTTTCATATCAAATCATAGATTTGGTTTGTATTTTGAATGGTAGATCGCATACTATAACAGAGACAGGTCGGTAGACCGCTTACTAAAGTAGAAATATATCGGTAGACCGCACACTAAAATAGCACCGAAAAATCTTTATTTCCAGTTGAGTTCGTATAGTAACTCAATTATTGTGATGACATCTTATTGAAAATACAATATTAGTAATGTATACATTATAGTTAAATACGATACAAGACTGATCATTAATGATTATTTTGGGGTTCACGTGTCAATTAACAGTTTGTATAAAAAACGATTTTAAGAATATCTTAAAAACGTTTATCTATTCAAAACCGTCAGATAATAAGATTACCTCGACAATCTCATTAATCTGCATAATTTTTAAATTATTTTGTATGGGATAACATTTCATTTAATTAACCTGGTGATTTTAAAAATCATTTATTTAATGCGGTTAGCTATTGAATATATTTTATTAAAGAAATTGCATATATTTTATCCACTGGGTGGCTGACTTTAGGTGGTCTTTACTAGGAGGCAGCATTTGTAAACTGTCATTTTTTTTTAATACATGGGCCGCGTTCAGATAATCACATCGATTAGTAATTGATCACAAATTGTATGCTGAACGCGCAGAATTTTTGCGATGCATAATCGAACGATTACTAATCGGACACCATTTTTTCCATCGCTTTTAATATACGATTACTAGTGATGGCGATTTATGATTTGTTTATGTTTCTTTTCAAATTTGGTATTTTAAATTTGGGGAAAATGGGTACTAATATATCATATAATTTTAAAATTATGCTTGATAATCTAATTAAAAGTCAGATTTGGTAAATAAACTCTGATTGGAAGTAAAGAGCCTTAAATAATACCCTAAGATAACTTCAGAGTCCAGCGCCGACCACAAAACGTCAAAGAAATCGAAACATATATTATTTTTATTTTCTGAATGTGGCCATTATATTAGAAATTTTCTAAAAAATTCATAGAAATCTTTAAAGTTTTTTAAATAACACAGCCCCACAAAAAAGTTAAAGGTTAAGAATACCAGACCATGGAATTTTTTATTTTTGAGGTCGCTGAATCCGAATTTGGGGTCAGTTTAATCCCATCAGGTAATGTTCAGGGTTATTTCAAGGTCAAACCATTAATTTTTATCAAAAATAGATCACATTCATGGTATCTTTATGTTTTAAGGGTCGCTGAATATAAATCCGTGGTCAAATTGGCCCTATGAGGTTAAAATCAAGGTCACATCAACGTCAAATCATCAGAAGTTATCGTTAATGGACCAAAGTTATGATATCTTGATGTTTTTTGAGTAGCTTAATCCAAATCCGCAGTTTATTTGACACTCCCCCTCCCCCGGATTTGGATTCAGCGATTTCAAAAGCATAGAGATTGTGCTCTATTTTCGATGAATTTTAATGATTTGGCCTTGATCGAACGAACCTCAGACTCGGCTTCAGCGACCCCAAAAAAGATACCATGGTCTAGTCTTTCGGACCAGCAACTTTTGTTTTTTGTGGGGCTGTGTAATTGTTTAGAAATAATATTGCTTTCGTCTTTTTAAATTTTAGTGAATACTTTTTGGTCATCATCACTGCTCAATCCCAAACACATTTTTGTTTTATTATTTTGAATTATGTAGCATTTAAATTATATTAATATTATATTACCGCACTAGCAACTTTTTTTAATGTAAAGGGGGCTGATTTAATTCTCTACTCAACAATACTTTGTTTTTGAAAATCGACACAGCCATTCCAGAGTTAGAACCGTTTAAAATTTTACTTAAATAGTGTGAAAACAATGCGGTTTTAATGGCATTGGCTTGTAAGTCTAAAACGGCTTAGCCAATTAAAAAAATTAAGTTGCGTTGTGCCTTTAAAACGAGGTGTTACATGACTCCCTTTTCATTTGGAAAAAGTTGTTAGTGTCCCCTCGACACTAAACCACATGACCGGAATCATTTTTATGCCAAAAAGTAGTTTAGGTGACATGCTTTTACCTAAATTTTATTTGACTTCGATATCTCGTCCTATTCAAAAGTTATAAAAGAAATAACTTTTAAAAACCGCATTGTATGTATAAATTGAAGCTAACCTACAAACACTTGTATCTCTAAAACGAATGGGCCGATTTTTAAAAATAAAACAGGAATAAATAGAAAATTAAAAGGCCTTTGAATCGAGATGCTATCTGACCCCTTACATTAAAAACAAAGTTGCTAGTGTAAAATTACCACATTTTTAAACATAGAAATCGAAACAAATAAAATAAAATTGTCCTTTTTGCCTGTAAATTTTGTTTAAGAGCCCAAAAATTTCCTTACCTTTAAAATGTTTAAACAGGTAACGATAAATAAAATAAATCGTTTAACTCAATAATAAAGTTTATTTTTCATCTCCCAAATTTTTGGAGAGCAAAAAAAGTCCTCATTGCTTTGCTTACACCCAGTCTCACCAAACATGGGAACATTTTAAAAAATCGGCGGGACTTTCCTCCAAAAAGCGGAACTGTTCGGCCAACCCCGAAATGTGTGGTCACTTTAGGCTAGTGCTCCCTTGACACTAGACCACGTGACCGGAATCATTTCTATGCCAAAAAGTAGTTTAAGTGACACTCTTTTACCCAAATTTTTCCCGATCTCGATATCTGGTCCCATTCAAAAGATAAAGAGGGGGAAAGATTTTTAATATCCTCACTGTATTACCTAACTTCACATCCTTTTAATAAAGACTTGGTTTTAAAATAAGCTGTATGTATCGAACCTGTGATTCTTCTGGCTTCCGAGACCAAAACTTTGTACACTACGCCACTGGTGAGAAAATTATCTAGATATAAATATTTTAAAACTGTTTTTTTAATGTATAATAAAAAATTTAAACTTTTACCATTAGTGCAGTTGTTTTTTTCTGAAGAATTAATTTACTACTGCACTGGTTTCAGTAATACTGGCGCCAGATATAGCTGAAAAATTATAATAGTTTTGAAGTTTAAGGTAAAATTTTGCAATAACGTGTAGGAGATCATAAAAACGTGTTCGCCTACGCCGCAATAAATGTTAAAATTACATAAAATCATTGTTCTCTCTTTTATCTTTTTACATCGTCTTTAATTTGTTTAATGAAACAATTTAGTTGATTGCGTCTTGCATTAAGTAGATAACTAAACTGCATAAGTGTTACATTTAATTAATTGACTTTTACCTTTTTTAACGGCTTATTAAAAGTTATGAGGATTTTGTTTTCTAATGATACAAGATCTCCTTATAAAGTCGCATGTAATTGCTACTGAACCAACTTAAAGAATTGGATTGTTTCTTTAACTATACCGCTTTAATACTACTTTAATTAAAAACATATATTCAAAAGAGTTATTGCTTCTTTCTTATTTAAATTAAAACAAAAATTTTACAGTCCTTAGAGACAGTGAGTAAAATAGAACATTAGGCTCGAGATTAGAATGTTGCTATACTACTATACACGAGAGTAAAGGAAAGCGTTAATCTGTTATAATTTTATATAAAAATTTAAATGAAGAAACCTAATATATTTCATATTCTGTTCTATACAGGGTGGTCCCTAAGTAATGGACCAAAATTCAACTGGAAAATTGTAAAGGTAAAATATTGCAATGTATCCAAACTTACCTTAGTACAAAAATTGACATTAACTGATGATACAGGGTATAAAAGTTTAAAACATATTTTTACAATATTTTAATTATATGTAATACGTTTTAAGAACTAAGTAATAATGTCGGTGCTAGGCTGCTTATTTTTAAAAGTCGAGCGTAATGCTTCCCTTATTTATCAAAAATAATTTTAATTCCTAAATTCTCAAATTTGTAGACAGATTCGCTTTTACTAAATCATTTTCCATAGTTTGTCTCACAAGAAAAGCAGCAGCAGCAGCAAACAAGATTATTTGTAGCTAAATCAGATTTCTTTTGCAACGAGGTTAAATACAGTATTTTGATAAAAAGTCCCCTAAGTCCAGTCCTGTCTAAATCTACACTACTCAAAACAATTATCGCATATGCTCGATTAACTTTAAATCGCCCCGTATGATGTGCTGTTGAAAGGGAGTAGTCAAATTTGTGATTATAAAATATCAGAAATGGGTAAGGGTATAAATTATTAACAAATGAGATTTCTCCCTTTTAACAGCACATTATACAGGGCGATCAAAAATTATTCATTTTTTCATTTTTTTTTTATCACCCCGTAGGATTTATTGCTTACAGTAAAAAACAACGGTTAATATAAAGTTACAGCTTCACGTTTTCTTAACATTTTATTTTTTTAATTGTCTTAGTAACTTAATTATTAAAAGAGATTTGGCCATTTAAATCAAAGCATTTTTGTATTAAAGCTTATGAAAGAAATCGAGCATATGCGATAATCCCTTTTAAAAACAAAATAAAAAACACATTTAACACATGTAACCGTCCCACACTGTATATGGTTGGTTATTATAATGTGTTAAATGTGTTTTATTTTGTTTTAAAGGATTATCACATATGCTCGATTTCTTTCATAAGCTTTAATACAAAAATGCTGCTTAAAATCTGCAATGAAAGAAAATGTACAAAATCGGTTTTGTTGTGCCTGCAGCTTAGACCTAAACAATCAAGAACTTACGTTTTGTGGATTAATAAAATTACTCGGAACGCTGACTTTAAACCATTCTATGTTTTATTTAGGTTGTTATACAGTGTATCCCAGGATAGGTACTACAAGAGGACAAATAGACCAAAAATTCTTGAATTTTAAAAAGAAATTTTATTAAACTGGTCGCATGGTCCAAAACTAATAAATACAAAATTTTACTCCAATTGGTATTATACAGGGCGAGTTATACTAAAAATATAAAATAATGATATATAAGCACATTTAATTTATGGCAGCTATTTCGGTACACCCAGAAAATAAATTAGAACTACAAAAACAAAATTAAATAGAGATTTTAAAAAATAATAAAAATTTACTATTATTTAGGTATAAAATTTTAAAATTATTAGCTTTTTTAGAAGATTCTAAAAAATCTTTGACAATAAATGTCAAATATGTTTGTTTTTTTGTAATAATAGTTAATTTTTTTTTTATTATTTTTTTTTATTTATCTTCACAACGGTGGCAGATCTGCCAACGAAACTTCGATTTTTAGTTCTCTATTTACTTGTTTTATATTTTCTTTGTACTTTTAATTTATTTTCTGGCGTGTCCAAATAACTACCATCAATTAAATGAATCCGCCAAACCAATACAGAAAATATCTTTAATAAGGCACATTGAAAAATAAAATTGACAACTGTCATCCAGGGACAAAACGTAGGGTCTCAAATCAAAAAATCATATAACTGAACAAAAGTAAAATGTAAATATTTTATTTGTTTTTAACTAGCTATTAAAAAAGACAGGAAAACATAATCAGCACGTCTATGCTTCATAACGAAGATGCCTTTACAGCACTTTTTTAGCTGTTTCGATTTCGATTACTTTCATATGAGCTATACCTAAACTGATTGACTTCGCGGCTATATCTATTAAGAATCGGATATCGTAACTAGTAACCGAATTTTTGCTATTTTAAAACCAATGCAGAGTCCGCATTTATAATATTAGTAAATCAAATCAATTGCCATTTTTGTAAGAAAAATGTGACAGCTAAACACAGCAATTGTTTAGATTTGAAGGAATGGAATTGATGTTTTCATTCAAGTTTCGTACATACGGGAATAATCGATTAAGCAAACCATGAAAAAGAATTAAGACTTTGGTTGCTTTACATTGGGCAAATATTTTAAAATATTTAGGAGAGGGGCAGTTGCCCCCTTGCTCTGTGTAAGTGGCGTCCTCTAGTAAACAATAAACACTTAACTTCAGATATAAATAGCTCATACCAAAAAACCTCCAGATACAGAGTTTAACCATAATATTTAAAACGTATCAAACATTATCGAAATAATTTAAGATATTTTTTGAATTTTGACACTCTGAATCTTAGTTATTATCTACTTTTGTACCAAGTTAGGTTTAGCTAAATCGCAATATTTTAACTTAACAATTATTGTTTACTGGAATTTTGACCAATTACTTAAGGACCACTCTGTATATCTGAAAGATTTCTCACATATGGAACACCCTAGATGTATAAATCTGCAAGATGTCTATTTTACCTCAACATTTAAGTTAAATTCATAAATAATTGTTATATTAATAAATTGATATCAATATTTATTTATTATTTTTATTACCTAATACCACAGAGAGCTAAATCTAGCTTATTAAAATTAATTAATTAAAAATTAAATAAGCGGTACAAAAACAAATTAAACCATAAATTAAAGTACACGCAAGAACCGTAAAAAAATAAAGAAGATGCGGGTACACACCATAAATCTTTAATGTTTTCACATTTATTTTTAACCAGAATTCCCGCATTTAATTCCCATTTTAAAATGTAAGAGCTTCCTCATAGTATATGTCACACAGTACCTTTACAAAACAGTTTCAAGCTATCTAACTCCACAAAAACTAAAATTATGACCAGTCCGGCAATATAAAAGTATCTCGAACAAGACCTCCCCAAGAGTTAATAAATATTCATATTAGCTTTTATAATATTTGTCTTGCACTGCAATGATATAAACTTGTTTGTTTCTTTGTGCATTGGATTTATATCTCTTGCAAGAGTCTGATGATTATAGTGCTATCTAAGCATGATAAAGTACCTAATAATTAGCTTTAAGATTACTTTAATGTAGTCACGTTTTTAAAGGAGTACAAAAAAATAGGTGTTTGTGTATTTTTCTATTTCACTACCTCAATTTACTAGCATTAAGTAAGTTTTGGAATTAGAACATTATTAAATCCATTAATTAAAATACTGTTGGGAGATTTACGAAAATATTGTTTTTAATATACGATGTTTATTTAATAACGGTATAAAATAACTATTCTACAGGGTATTAGGAAAATATTGTTTGTTTTTTAAAAGGTGATTTCTTGCATTATTCTAAGCAATAAAGTTCATAATAAATTTTGTTCAAAAATCAATCGTTTTCAAAAAATTAAGTGGTAAATAGTAATTTTTTCCAAACATTTGGCAACGCTGCAACACAAAGCGAGGTACTAGCGCACGAGGGCAGCAACTGATTCGTCGAATTGTTATATTTTTGTCTATACGTATTGTGCAATAACATTCGATCGTCTACTGCTAATATTGAAGATTGCGCAATGATTAAACAAAAGTTTAAGCAAATTATTAAACAATATTTTTTTATAGCATCGTGTAGGGTCAGTATTGTGCAAAACAATTAAATCAAACAATTGTCCGACTGAACACGAAAACATTGCACTAGTTCGTATTAATGTGCAATATAATTGAGCGTTTGGATTCAAAGCACCATTCAATCTTATTGCACAATCAAATATATTGTGCAGTGTTATTGCAGGTCTAGGGTCCGCTTAAAGCATACCTAATTGAGATTTTATGTTTATTAGAATACGAGCAAATCGTTTGCTTCTTGTTACGCATGGAACGTCTAACAATTTTACACGTGCCCTTGTACAAAAGAACAAAATATAGAACAACTTTTGAAATGACGTCAAATAAAAAATTGGATTCACTCGGAGAATGTCTAGCAATTAATATTAAATAAAGGGTTTTTATATTATCCTATTAGGCTTAATGAACCTATGTTTATAAATGTAGTAAACATGAACAGAAATTCCATTTAATAATTTGAACTTATATATGGATGCCTAACTCGTTAACTGTGCTCTTAATATGTAACAAAATTCACGCATTTTAAAACCAAATAAATCATATGACGTTAATACCTAAGGTATTCCTAGCTGGCGGCGGCAGCTCGCGCTTAATCTCTCAAATATTTCAAAAATATTCAATATTGATGTTTAATCCACCGTCTCAAACGTAATTATTCTAATAATATTAAAAGATATTGCCTGCTCATCATTTTATTGAATACTTTAATCAGATAAGTACCTAAAGATTTATATTAGATAAGTCTTGAATATTTTTCCTTTCGTTATGATGTGGCTCATTCTTTAGTATTTGTTTCAGAATAAATTTAAATTCGTTAGAAGAATGTCGGTAAACCCTTTGCATCTTATGGTCTTTATATATTCCTATTATTATCTAAAATTTTAAACAATAGTGCTATATTCCAAGTGATTTATATAACACTAAGGCTATTAGAATTAGTTTTAAATAAATTTATAGGCATAGCGGATACTAAATAAAAGATTAGTTACGATTTTGACGTGTCGCTTGCCTAATACCTGTGTTTTGAAATCAGATGAGATTATAATCATTATACACGATGTCACAAAATGTTGATAGAAAAATAATGAGCAAATCCTACATTTAAAAATATAAATAAAAGTGAATATAAACATGGGTCCCTAAATTCTTCGTTCTTAAAATATAGGGTGTTAACAAAAAACTAAAAAAATCAAAAACACTTATTTTAGTAAAAATTTTAAACTCAATATATGCCTTATTTAAAGAATTATTTATTGTTGTTGTTACACAATTGCTAATAAAAAATAATTAAAAAAAAAACAATTATTAAAAGAAAACGGTATTAAAAAAACAATAGGAGACAAAAAGGCTGCATTTTTATTGGATTATTCTAAAGAAAGCACAAACATTTTAGACCCATTTTACAAAGTCGGTGTTTTTGATATACTTCGTATACCACTGCAAAAAATTAATATCTGATGATTGCATTTTGGGTTTTAGACCATGCAAAACGTTTTATAAAGAATTACTTTTTCGTAAAATTATTAATTTAAAATGTTAACCATATGGTGCGGACTTAAGTTGACACGCTGTATATTAAAATAATATAAAAATATTGTCAAGAATAAAAATATCGGTTTGATATAAAATTTTTACCGTATAATTGATTAAAGTGTTTTCCAAAATAAAGCAATATAAATATTTTTCACAAAAGTAGCCAAGTATATTACTAACATTATTTAACAAACAAACAGTAAGGTGACGTTCCGTTAGTTTACCACGGTTCTTGGTTTTTTCGGTCCCCGTTCCGTAACCTTACCATTTATGAAATCTGGTTAGATTATGAAACGCGGTTTCTTAACATTTCGATGTCACTGGTATTACCGCTGTCAAACCGCTCTTTACCGATCGGTAATCCTGGTTAACATACGGAATCTTGCCTTAAAATCAAAGAGCTAAATTATGCTTATCTCTATTAAAACAATGTTATAGACCGTAAGCCCGATGCAAAAATTTGTCAGTTGTTTCCTCTCAGTCCATAACTCATAAAATGCTTTAAGAGGGTTGTACATGAATCGTTGTGAGCGTCAGCTGCGTCTCCGATGGTGGAATTGCACAAGGTGCTCCACAAAAGAATCCATATTACACCTGTGTTTTTTTAATGAAACTTCTTATATATTAGTTTCTTTTTGGATTGTAAAAGTAAAAATAATGTAATATCAGCAATCCTTATACTAAAACTAAAAGGGTTTTAAAGATATTTGCGACTTTTAAAAAAAATCATAAATTGACAAAAACAATATTTTAATATATCCTACCTTACTTAGGCTTAACTTTTTATATTATGTTTAATTGCTTTAAAAATTAGGTGCACAATCAAATACATTTATTTTTTTAGTGAAAATTATACAGGGTATCCATAGACTAATATTTATTATTATATTAATTTCTGCATAATTTTGAGTAAAAAATTTAAATGTAGGTAATGTTACAGTTAATATTCTAGTAATTGAAGATATGTTCTGTAGTTTGGCGGATTCATTTAATGGATGGTATTTCTTTGGGTACACGCCAAAATTAAATTAAAAGTACTAAAAAACCAAAAAAATTTAAACAAGTAAAAAGATAATTAAAAATCGACGTTTCGGTGGCAAATCTGCCACCGTTGTCAAGACAAATGGAAATAAAATAATAAAAATGAAAACTTACTATTATTTAGGTTTTAAAATTCAAATTTTTATGTTTTTCTCGGATATTCTGAAAACTTTGACATTAAATGTCAAAACATGTTTGTTTGGTTATAGTGTCATGGTGACATAGATAACTGGTTGCTGGTGTATTGATTGTTTATTTTAAAAAAAGGTGAATAGTTAGTTAATTTTTAGTCTTCCTGAAGATACTTCAGTATCAAGCAAAGGCAACCAAGTGTTATTTAAATTAACTGAAATTGATGCTACACAATTATCTTTATTTAATAATATATACGCACTTTCTTTGATTTTGCGTTTTTTAGAACAAGTTTCCTTTGCTAAAATGCTCGAAGCATCCCAGTTTATTCTATGATTGTTATCAAATGCGTGTTGGCAGATTTTTGATTTATGAAATTCTGTGTTTTTAATGTATGATCTGTGTTCTTTTATGCGTTTGGCTAATGGTCTACAAGTTTCACCTATATAAAACTTATTGCATTCGCAAGGTATTTTATAAATGACATTTTTTGTATTTTCATTTAAGTTGTATGGTTTTGTTTTTGTTAATTGAGATCTGATTGTGTTTTGTGTTTTAAAGATTGTGCGAATATTAAATTTATGCCCTATTCGTTGAATTTTATTTGATAGTCCGGGAATGTATGGTAAAAATAAATTTGTAATAGGTCTATTTTGATTTTGTCTTATAACTGGAGTTTCAAATTCAAGGAAACAATTATTTATAAAATCAAGAGGATAATTATTTTTGAATTAAAATATTTTTTAAATAATCTTTTTCAATATTTATATTTTGATTAGAACAAATGACTTTAATTCTATCAAATAAACTTTTTACAACTCCCTTTTAACCATTATTGGGTGATTTGAGTTAAAATTTAAGTATCTATTTGTATGTGTAGGTTTTCTGTAGATTTTTGTTTCAAAATTGTTTAAATCTTTTTTATTAAAATGTCAAGAAATGGTAGTTGTGAGTTGTTTTCTTTTTCTAACGTAAACTTAATTGTTGGTTCTTGTGTATTAATGTGTGTTAAAAAATTATTTAAACAGTGTTCGTCATGTTGGTATATAGAAAAAAAACATAAAAATTTGAATATTAAAACCTAAATAATAGTAAGTTTTCATTTTTATTATTTTATTTTCATTTGTCTTGACAACGGTGGCAGATTTGCCACCGAAATGTCGATTTTTAATTATCTTTTACTTGTTTAAATTTTTTTGGTTTTTTAGTACTTTTAATTTAATTTTGGCGTGTACCCAAAGAAATACCATCCATTAATATTCTAGTAATGTAACATAATATACAAAGATAAGGGTAATTAGGGTAAGGTATATTAAAATTTAATTTTTGTCAAAAATGTTTTAAAATTCCTATTATCCTACAAACTTTACATTTTTGGAATAGGCATCGGTGATAAAATTTACGTTATTTTAATTTCTACAATTTAAAACTAAACCAATATACAAAGTGCCTTATTAAAAAAAAAACAAGTTTAATACAAATTTTTTCTTTGAAGTTTGTGTCTTTTTCAATACATGCATACTATAATTGGTAACACTTAAGTTTTAATTTTATGAAACGATGAGTTTATGTCGTGCCGCTAAAATACTTCCGGATTTTCTTTTCCAAGAAGATTTAAATTTTTTAAACTTATGAAGGGCTTTGACAAAATCTTTGTAGGTGTCAAACGTGTCTTCCAGTTTTATTTTTGTTTTTGATCAATAAAAAAATAATATTAAACAATAAAACAAAAATTATTAAGGTTAGGTTAACGCTAACCATTATTCGGTGGTTTTTTATTACTTTTTATAAGCAAGACGGCCGGACAGCGACACCTACCGATAAAATAAGTAAAAATTTCCGGTTATAACAAATTAAACTGAATTTTCGGCTGTTTTCATATACGTAAAAGTTGAAACCGCCGGACAGCGGTTCTTCTCTTATAATTAAGCAAAACCATTAGCGGTCGTGCCTATATTATAATCTTTTGCTAACATTCTTTTACTTTTATATTAGCTTCTCCATGAACGCAAATTTTAAAAGTATTTTATAACACAATTTGATTTTTTTTTTAGATTCAGTTTGAGTTGTACGTAATAATTTTTCTGAGACCTAATAAAGCCGCTACATAAAGAAATTCTTCACATTTTTCATCGAAATACATCATTAGCAACAATAATTTTCCCGCGTAACCACGCAATCAACTTGTATCACACAGAACAAGTGATCACCAAAACTGTTAATTACCGTTTCCTAATATGTCTTGGATCTCAGGTTACTTTAAGTTAAACAACCAACTGTGGATTAATTACTGGCGATAAAAAAATATTTTACCAAGTATACTCCAAAAGAGTTTAAAATTATGGGAACAAACTGAATGTTGAATTATTTATAGTTTATAATAATTATAAGGATATTATTTTTGATAGTTAAACTATGTACGGGGTGGTGCCTTTTCGTTGACTTTGCAGGGTATGACGAAAACTAAAAGAGATAGAACGAATCTGATTGCGCAATCTCGATTTTAATTTTTGAAACAAATTCAATGGTGAAAGTAAATCAGCGCTAACTTGATTCGTTTTGAAGATACAGGGTGTTTTTTTAATTTTGTAAATTTGGCCAGGCACTTGTACCTCACTGGATATTAGAGGTTAAAAAATGTAAATGGAATAGTTTCAGGGATATTTACGTAGAATTCAGTGGAGTACCTATATTTTTTCCATTGACTTTTATTTTTAAGTTATAACAAAATGTTGTATTTTTTAATGAGACACCCTGTATATTTTATAACTTATAGAAAGGTCTTCTTAAAAGCCGTAAAAAATACAACATTTAATATATTTAATTTGTCATTGCTTTGGAAATATGCCATAATCAGGAATGCGATAATAAATGGCATTTTAAAAATAAAACACCCTGATTTGTATTGTATTTTATAACCATTAAAAAAATTAAAGTCCTTTAAGGATTTGCCAAATTTAAAATGATTTCCTCCAGCAGTTTTAGAAATATGAGCTTCCAAATCTTAATGCGTATATCTACTATTTTATAGATATATATGATCATATTTCCAAAAGTATAATAGATAAATATATTAAATGTGGTGTTTTCTTAAACCTCTTTAAAATATATTTGCAACGGTTATATGATATACGGGGTGTTTCGTTTAAAAAAATCCTGATGATGAGTATATTTCCGAAACTATTAAATACACATAAATAAATATAGTATTTCTTATAGATTTTAAGAAGATCTTTCAACTCATGATAAAATATACAGGGTGTTTCATTTAAAAAACCTAACTTGGTGTTAATAGCTTTAAAATAAGTCAATAGAAAAAATATAGGTACGCCACTGAATTCTACGTAAAAATCCCTAAAACTTTTCCGTTTACATTTTTTTCACCTCTAATATCAAGCGCGTTAGAATTGCCTTGCTAAATGAACAAAATTTGAAAAACACTCTGTATCTCCAAAACGAATCAAGTTACCCATGGTTTAGGTTTACTGAATTTGTTTCTAAAATCGAATCGAATCGAGATTGCGCAATCAGATTTGTTCTATCTCTTTTAGTTTTTGCTCTTACCCTATAAAGTCAACAAACCACCCTATACATCTAAATCGCCTTTTAGTTCGATTACAAACCCATCGAACAAAATGGAAAGTATTTAAGCCCCCATCTATTTAGCTGCCCAGAATGAGAAATTTAAGTTTTGAAAAACACCTCCAAATTAGTCCCGAATGGTCACGTAGTGTGACAAATTGGTCATCCATACACCAACTTTTACAACGTGTTTAAAATATCAAGGTCAAAAAAAATTCCCCCCAATTAATCATATATGGCTTAATTGAAAAAGATGCAGTTCATCACAATATGATTAATTGTGATCAGTATGATTAATTATTTGGTTAGCAAGATTAAAGATGTTCTGTAATAAATGAAGACATCAAAGGACAAGAATATATTATGAGCGTCCCAAAATTAAAGAATTTTTAAAACGCTAATTCTGAAAGCTACTAACAATTAGAGAACTCTGGTCATATTTATTTAATATTTGGTCAAAGATACTGCAATCAATATATATGGTGTAAAAATATCAAGGTCACTAATTACTACATAAATATATTTAGGTCGTTTCATGCTGTAACAATTGGTCACGAATTGGTCACGGTTGGTCATTAGGTCACAGAAATGGGTCTGCAGCAAAATAAAAATTAAAAGAAGTTTTTTTTTAATATACAGGGATAACTTTTAAAAACAATTGGTCAGTCGGTTTCAGTGACTACCTACTGACCAATCGTAACCAATTAGAGACAGAGTTTTGTAGCATAGAATGAGCTCTAAGTGTTCATATTAACCATATCCATAAATATGTTGAAAAGCGATGTACCAAATTTTTCTATCTTAAAAAGTAAAACAGTTATAGGAAAAAACCACCTGTAAGAAACACCCGGCATAGGTATACAAAATATTATTAAAGAAAAATTTCCATTTCTCTTAAGTTTTTTAGACTTATTATGGAATTAAATTAAAATGAAGGGTAAATTATGTTACCAATTAAAGTTTATTATTATTATTATTATTATTTGTCAGATAGAGCAAATACCGCTAAAATACAGGTTGTAGTTTATTTGATGGCTAAAAATACGGGATATGATTCCGTTTCTCATTTAGGGGAAGAAAATTCTTCATAAGCATATGTCATAAAGGTATTAACTTTTAAAATTAAGGGTGTTAAATTTTAAAGAAAACATGTTTTCTTATCATAAATACAAAAATATTTTTAAATATTTTGACATACACATGTATGTTAATATAAATTTTTCTTTCTAAGATAGGCTAAGGAATTATAACTTTAATTTTAAACCATCAATTTAATTTCACCCTGTATATTAAAATCTTCTTATAGGTTTTAGTATTAGTTATTTAGTTAAGTGTAATCCTCAATTTATATGGTGCTAATGCAATCAATTTAGAAAAGACCAGATAGAGGAAACCCATGTAGACACTTACTTATAACTGGGATAAATCTAATACTATTCCCACATTAATATTGCAATTTATCGATATGTGAACTTGTTTACTAATGCAAGATATAAGTTTTAATGCATATGGCCAGGTGACTAGGAATGCCCGTGGATTAATGGTTGATATTTCTTCGTTCGCTTTATAAAACTGTGTATATTTTTTGATACAATAAAAATAATAAAACATTTAAACAAGGAGTTATAAGTCTAAATTTAGTTTATATGTTTTATTTTACAAGATATTATACGGGATCAGCTAAATAACATAATACATATACAATGTGAGGAAAAAAGACAGTCTAACGTGAATACCCGTATGTAAACAGATGATTTATTGTACATCCTTTGTTGTTGCTTTACTGGCCGATATACCTTTATCTATTGCTTATAAAGTATTTGCTGTACGTATTGAACCTTTTTTGTCCCACTTGGATCATTTTTTAGGGTACAACATCTTTTCTTCGTAAAGCCAGGCTTTCCCCCAATGCCATTTTCTTCTGATGTAAAAGATTCAATTTAAAAAGGTACCATTATTAATAAGTCAGTCCTATGTTAAATCTGAAAAAATTCAAAAACACATTTCTTAGAAAGACGTACGCCTGTTTTTAATTCAATTGAATTAACCCTCTGGGAATGGTGACAGTAACCCCTAAAATATCAAATAAAAAGAGCTAACTTTTTTAATTAACAGACTGATTTAGGAGTGAGGGTCTCAATTTAAAAAGGTATCTACCATCCTTTATAAGTCAGCCCCTATGTTAAATCTTAAATAAATGCAAAAACACGTAGAAAAAGTAAAAATTCCATATAGGAAATACGTAGATCTAGGTACTCTTTTTCAGTGAAATAAAGAGAGTAGGGTTGGTGCGCATTCAGATTCGAAAACCTGCGGTAGTAAGATTACCCTTTTTTGACATCTCCAAACAAATTTTGTCCTTATGTTCAGTTTTAATAAGGTCTTGCTCATTGCGCATGTCTTTACCGGGCATTAACCGGGCGTCGATTTTGAATGCAGCTCTATAGAGTAGTTAAAGCCGGCGTCCCATCTGTGTAAAATCAGAACGAAACTTTCAAATTCCTTAAATCTGATTTTGAAATTTGAAAAAGACAGTCGAATTAAAAAAACAATACAGTTCCGTTCCGCTTTTCCGCACATGGGATATCGGCTTAAGAGTGAATAAAACGACAATTTATATAACCCTACTTAAAGTAGCAGACAACAAAAAAGCAATAAATAACGTGTCGAGAGGGGCGAGGCCAGTGTGCGTTCGCATTCAATCAGTCTTTTTGCATAGAAAATAATTTTAATAAAAAGTACGTAGATTTCGGGATTAAAGGACGTTCGCAGGAAAGGCTTAAAATATGTAGATCTACTTAAAAGACGTAGGGTTAGCAACGCTGTCTAAAATATCAAATAGAAAGAGCTGACTTTATTAAATTAGTAATTACAGTAGCGTCTTAGGCGGTGAATGTAATACCAATAAACATTGATACTAACCAATTTTCCCAAATTAAATGTGGTTAAAATATTCCGCATGTTTTCGGATGGACCAAGGATATGTCGATACATAAGTTTATTTTATTTTATTTTTCGACAAATTAGCAAAGTACAAAACAAAATCAGGACCTTAAAAAGATGTGTTTTTACTTGCAGAATTCAAATAAAAGATAAAACTTTTACAAAAGTCAATGGCGTTAATTATTAGTCAGAAATATTCGTTGAGGCAACGCTCAAGACGACATTAAAATGGGTAATTTAAATCAAATTAAATCTTAGTAGGCCTTTTTATACTACAAATGATACTGCCTATTTTTTTAAATGGATAATAGATATTAGGGATATTACCAAAAAATTAATTTAAAAAAGTTTAAATAATAAATAAATAATTAAATTACTCATTTTAATTTTTTTTTGGGTTTCTTGGTTTTTTAGTCTGACTTTTTTTACTTTTTGATGTAGAATTTGCCCTTCTTAAAAGGATTTCGTTACATCAGGTTTAAACTTGTTTTTATAGAATTATGAAAATCCGCCACTTAGTCTAATCGAGAAGTGAGTTTCCAGCAAAGAATAGTTCTTGTAATAGTAAAAATATGGTTGTTGTTATTTTGGGTTCAAAAACAAAAATAAAAATTGGAAATTTTTAATAATTCCGCACTTAAAAACTGTTATTAACAAAAAAAAGAAGTAATAAAAAGCGCCTTTGTTTTGTAGCTTCAGCAAAGCTTTTTCCTTTCTATCAAGAGAAAAGGGCGCCACTATCCCAATTTAACCAAAAATTTCTACCACTAATTTTTGCTTACACACATTTGGGGGCCCTATCATACGGCTGATACGGCGGTAGCTACGCTTCGGTTTTATAACCTTAAGTTCTTATGAAATCTCTAATAAACGTTTGAATATTGTACCTATATTTTTTTCTTTTAAAAGCTCTTTTTTATTGCATAATAAACAAGATTCCATTTTAAAAGTTAATAATAGTTTTTTAAATTTATTTATTATAAATTTTTTAAGTCAACAAAAATTCTAAACATTTAACTTGACACTCTATTATAAAATATGATTAACAAATGACGTATAATTATTTAGCAAAGCTTCTAAATGCAATATATTAACACAAATACAACCAAAATCAAATATTGTGTAAAAAAATTAATAACATTTTTCGGATTTTTTAATTTTTGGTAACTTAAAAATTCATAATAGACAAATTAAAAAACATATTTTTAATATTTAAAACAAAATCTTTTTCATTAAGTATATAATGAGAGCCTTCAAAAGGAAAAAAATATAGACAAGGGATTTTATGACAACTAAAGCCTAGGGAAAATAAGTTAACTTACAATTGAATAACTTTAAAAAAAAGTTGGAAAGTTTTTGTCAAAGTAACCATTTATATTTTATTAAGTGTCTAGATAACCCTATAATTTTTTTGGATTTTAAAATTAATTTTTTATATTATAAAAAATATATATTTTTTATACAACACCTTGCGCAGGCTAGCGTTAAATTAAAATTATAAATAATGGAGTTAAGAAAAAGTACTGATAACTGATTAGTTCTGGTTAGTTCTGGTTAGTTCTGGTCCTGGTACCTGTCCTACTAAAATTTTATTTTCTTTTGGGATCTTTTTTAAATTTCATTTAGCTTTAATAACTTTTTAGGTATAGCTACAAAACGGACAGGCTCTTTTTTATTTTTTTTTATAACACCTGCAATTTTTTAGTTTTAAAGTTTATTAAAATAGTTCCCATTTTATCTGAATTCAAATTACCAACAACCCGATTTTTACAGTTGCAAGAACAATTTTTCGCAGGTAACTCGCATCTTGATTAGACTAACTTAATTTTTTTAACCGCAGTTAGGAAACCCCTGTATATTATTTCTTAATCTTAAAATCTGTATAAATAAATAATACAAAAAGAATATTTTATAATGAATTTTTATCAGAAAGCCGATGCACGCTGCGAAAGTAATAACTATTCAAGAAAAAAATTTAAAAATCAATCACATACATCGATTCTAGAAATCGATCTAATCGGATCAGGCACGAGATGTTTTCGATTTAGTTCTTGTCATCTTTTATTGTTATTGTAATAAAATAACGTCATAACAACGTTAAGAGTATTTTAAATAATTTATGATTTTAATTTGCATATAAATGCTACTTTGTTCTAAAATTGATATGCTCTACAATATATTTGGAACGCCATACTGACGCCAAACTAAAATACTTTTATATATTTTGTTTCATTTTTTAACACGCTTTTATTAACTTGGGTTGTAACTATCCATCTATCTATCTATCTATCTATGTAACGGAATCTTTGAGCCTAATTTTTACCAACTTCCAGCTATTCGATTTCTTTGAAACTTTGCACACGTGTCAAGGACCGATGAAGATGCAATAATTTAAAAACAGTATCCCGTTATCTTTTTTTGAATCGCCAGGGAAAAAAAATCCATTATATTATAAAAACAACACCTAGGATGCCATCTGTTGGCAACATTTCAAACTTTGCTATTAAATGAAGAAGAAATTTTTTAGTTTTTACACAATTTGGTTAGTTGCACCATGAGTGTTTAATTTTTATGAAAAATAAAAATATAGGGTTAGTTGCACCATTACTTCAAGGATTCCATAATAAAAATTACATTATGTGTAATGTATACATAATACATAATGTGCAATTAATAAAAATTAACATTCTTTTTTTTAACACGCTTTTATTAACTTGGGTTGTAACTATCTATCTATCCATCTGGCTATCTATGTAACGGAATCTTTTGAGCCTAATTTTAACCAACTTCCAGCTATTCGATTTCTTTGAAACTTTGCACACTTATTAATGACCCATGACAATGCAATAATCTGCAAACAGTATCCCGTTATCTTGTTTTTGATCGCCAGGAAAAAAAAAATCCATTATATTATAAAAACAACACCTGGGTTGCCATCTGTTGGCAACATTCCAAACTTTGCTACTCAATTGCGAAGAAATTTTTAGTGGGTTGCCATCTGTTGGCAACATTTCAAACTTTGCTACTCTTTTGCCATCTGTTGGCAACATTCCAAACTTTGCTACTCAATTGCGAAGAAATTTTTTAGTGGGTTGCCATCTGTTGGCAACATTTCAAACTTTGCTACTCTTGTTCACTAAAAAATTTTTTCGCCATTTTGTCAAGAGTAGCAAAGTTAATTGATATAACGAACTAAAAATGAAAAATAATTAATAGTTTAAAAACTAAAAAAACACGCTTTTATATGCAACCGAACTAAAAATTGGAAAATAATTTTTCATTAAAAAAAATATTGTCATTTCATAGTAAAAAGCGTGGGGTGCTTAATATATTAAATGTTATAATTATTATATTTGCCAATATCTATGATGGAAAAGTTATGAAAAAATAGTAAAATGCACCCCACGCTTTTTACTATGAAATGACAATATTTTTTTTTAATGAAAAATTATTTTCTAATTTTTAGTTCGAGTTGCATATAAAAGCGTGTTTTTTTAGTTTTTAAACTATTAATTATTATCCCTAATAACATCAATTTTATGACTTCATAAAATATAAACGTCCTCCTAAATTTCTTTGGCTTAACTTTCACAAATTGAGCTTTATGATGAGGTTTAAATACATTATATTAGGTTTTTTTCTGCAGTAGTTGGAAACCATAGATAACCTACATTTAGATCCGCAGTGGCAAGAAGCATTTTTCGGATTTTTACGACCTCTCGCAGTAAACAAATTGAGGGTGGACAAACATGCGCACTTAAAAGCCGTGGCAAAATACAAACACCGGCACCCCGTGCCTTTCGTCCGCGGTCTGACCGTGACGCTCATTACCTACCGTACTCCGAACGGAAAACCAGGACGCCATCGACAAATTCTTTCCGATAAAGCAAATAGTCTGTTTGGCGCCAGGCGCGTTCATCCTCGATTTGCTTGCGAACAAACCCGTTTTTCGCCCATTAAATGTAACTTTTGTTTCGCGCAGGTAATAACCTTGGCAATCCATCGAGATCAGTTTTGAAAACCGTTTGCAAACTATCGAACCATGCGCACGAGAAAAAATACGACGGATTTTATTTCCTGCGCATGAGCCTGACGGTTCGCAAACAGTTCCAACGCTGCACTAACAAGCCTTTTATAATAACTTAAGGTAATAGTCCTTGGGCCAGCATTTAAATAGACTTCATGATAAGAACACTTTTAAAATCTTTTAGGGGGTTCTTGACCAGTCTGCAATCTGCAACGAATACTCATACCACCATATATGGAAGCGGCGCTTTAATCCATATGCCTTTCTCGAACATGCCATTTCTGATCCTGAAGGGTTTGTAATAGGAACACTCCTATTTTTGATTTAAACGAAAAGATTGTATAATATAACTCCTATACGGACGATATCGTCCAAAAAAAAAAGGGACGCGTTCGCCCAGTCGGACATCCGAAGCATGTCAATGTTAAGCCTCATGGTTTGTTACTGTATTACTTACGATTTTTGGCACAATGTTTAAACGTTGCATGTAAAACATTGTGCTAAACTTCTCTGATAAAAAAGTGACGCGTTCGCCCAGTCCGACATCCCAAACATGTCAATGTTGAGCCTTATGGTTTCGTGACCATAACCTATACCATTTTTGGCATAACGTTTAAAAATTATATGTAAAACACCAGGGTTGACTTGTTTGACAAAGAAGTGATGCAAAATCTAGAAAAACGGAAAAAGTTTTTTTATTCAAAAAGTTTTTAAAAACATTTTTATAACCTTTATTTTAAGAACATAAGAGGTTGGAAATTAACGATCAGTTTTATCAAAATTATGAGAATAGACTTAAGAATGGACTAATCAATGTCCTGAAAGTGTTTAGTTCAATTTTTGTATCCTAAGTACAGGGATGGAGAACCAATGGCACGCGAGCCCGAGTAGGCACGCGAGGTAAAGAATTTGGGCACTCGAGTATGTTGATGTTTGTTTTCTTTTTTTTTTAATATAAGTAAGTGAGTGTGAAAGTAAAAGGAAAAAGTTTTGAGTTGATGACTTTTTTTGCTCTTTAAACTTTTTCTTCCTTAAAATCAAAAGTATTTCATGGCACGCCAAGGACATCATTTTACATTTTTGTACAATTATGGAACGGTAATACGAAAGGTTCGCCAACACTGCCCTAGTATGTGTTAAATAGGATTTATAAGCAATTCAAAATAGAAATAAAATTTGCATAAATCAAAATGGTGTTTTTACTTACTTAAACAAAGTAAAAAGATAACTTTACTGTTAAAAAAATTTCGAAAATTCCACCATTGTTGTCTATACCTACGTCCTTTGTATCCTAAAAACAAAGCAAATCCGGACATTCCTTTATAATCTTTTTTTATAAAGTTACACAAGAAACTACGCTTTAAAGTCCTGTACGTGTAGTTAGAAAACATTATGTATAAGAACTAGATACTTAAACATTATTTAGTTTTTTGTAGCTAATTTGGAATAATTCAAGTTTAACCAGTTAATTTTTTTATTTCTTTTGCAACTATTCTCATCTATTTAGTGAGTACTGTGTTGTCACTTCCTATGCTCTATAAATTCCATAGGCTTACCTTGCCTTAAATGTGCAGAGAAGCCAATTTCTCTAGTTTAAAAAAGCCAGTCTTGGTTCCGTACACGATTTTCACGTACTCAGAAATGGTTTAGACCGTTAGTGACCAGGTGCGTACATAAAAATATCCTATATAAGAGACCAAATGGTTTTTGATGCTTGAAGTTTGTTGCAATGAAAATAAAGGAATTATTCTATTTAAAACAATATAGGAAATGTGCTAGCAGCTACTAACTAACATATTTAAATAACATACCTGTACCCAATCGTAAATTTTAAATTTTAGTCATTTGCTACTGACTTTTGCTAATTTATTCGATTTTTTATTAATTTACCGGTAACTAATTTTAACTTATGTTTATTTTATTAATATATAACAAGCATTTTTACTGTTGATAGTTACTAATGTTTTTTTGTAACTAAATTTAATTTTTATAGTTTCTTTGCATTCGCCGGATTTACATTTTAAAACAAAAGTAGTCATACACTATAATTCGTGCAGGGCAAAAAATAATATTTAATTTTAGAAGTAGTTTAATGATACATATTTTAAAAAAAAACTACCCTTACGCCTTTTTTCATTTAAGAGATACTCAATGTATCTTAAAGACAAGGAACTTACGTACCTATGTTTATGTAGATAGATACTGATTAAACACCTTTGTATATAAAAACGTGATATAAAATGTTGTTGAGAAAATACAATAGCAATTATCTAAAAATGTGTATATATGTCATGTTCTATCAAAATAAGCTATAACAATATCTGCGTGCAAAATGCTTTTTAAATACCCTGTTAAAAAATTAACAAAAAAATAGACCAATTAGACAAGAATAGTACATTATACACCTAGGGAATAAAGTGGTATTTTAAATCATGATACAAAAAGTATATAATTTGTCGAGGGATTTAAAAACACTTTAAAACCAGTGGTGTTCCGTATCTAATCAGAAATTTCAGGTACCGTATTTGTACCGGAAAATACCGACTGGTTAACCAAAACGTTTTTATAGTTAATAGAGCATCATTGCAAGTTGCCTTATTAAGCTCGGGTATTATTAATACTGGCCTTATTTAAATAGTGCTTGTACCCATAATTTAGAGTTATTGCAAATCATGTTGAGAGTACCATTAACTTAAAAAAGGGGAAAAATATTAGTAGATTTTCTTTATTGTTCTTGTGTTGTAGGATTTTGTTTAACACAATTACAGAAATACATTATTTAAAAAAGCAAGGTTTTAAGTATTTTGACTTCTAAAACTTTTTGATTTTGTGATCGGCAGCCGTTCGGTTAGACGACCAGTTCCAGACCAAGTTAAAATAAGATCAAAATAAGGCACGACCTAAAACCGACATAAATAAAGCCAGGCACTATACTTATTAAGGCAGTCCTTATCCTGCCATGCATCTGCGCAAGCTCAGATGTCAAAATAAGACCGGTATTATTAGTACCTGGTCACATTTCACTGTGAAATAATTATCTAATATTGTTCTAAATACAGTACATTTCTATTGCATTACCATATAATTTTGTCATAGGTACACGTCTTTCAGGTTTGGCATTTTTGACTAAGAAAATTTTCGAAAATAAATATCTAAATTTAGCTTTTATTGCAAATAAATTAACTTTATATCCCTAGGGATTTGAAGTACCCTTTAAATCCCTAAAGTGCATAAAAAATATACGTGGTAATTAACTACTATAGAAAGAAAGAAAAACTTTCAGTGGGACAAACAAACCAACTGTATATTTAAAGCAATCAAAAAGAATCTTTATTAAGTCACATATTCTGATAACAGACACCAATAACAAACCGTATTATCTAAAAACGTAAATTTTAAATGTTTAACTCGCACTTGACTTGGGTTTTTAAGAAAGGACCACCATGGTTTTAGAATATATGGTTTACAACTTATAAGATAAATAGCATTAAAACTAATTTTATTCACCAAAACTCCAATAAAAATACGATTTAATCCAAAGCAGAGAGCTTTTTATTGATAGAATTGTACTGAAATGTGGGAGTGGCGCATATAAAAACGAATGCTAAGGTTCTTAGTGTGTACCGGGTGTGATGGAAGACACGGCTTTACCATTTAGATGGTAATAAATATCACCATTGGAGACTGGCGAATGACTTTATTACAGAAATATACCTGCGATATTGGTTTTTAAAGAAAAGACAGTAAAAGATGTTAGTTAGTGGAGTATATTTTTTGTTAGAAATTTTGTTTGTTTTTTGTATCACTCGAAGCGCCACGGGACATTATACATTTAATTGAGTAAGGGCTAAATAAGGCCTTTAAGGAACTTTTAAGATATACTTAATAGAAATATATAGCGTGTCTATTTAAGTTCGCACCATATGAAATTTTTTTTATTAATAATTTTATTAAAAAAAGTTATTCTTTATAAAAAGTTCTGCATGGTCTAAAAACCAAAATGCAATCACCAAATAATATTTTTTTGCAGTGGTATACGAGGTATGTCAAAAAATATACTTTTTTTCAGGAAGAAACTACCTTTAATTTTCATAATATCAAAATTAGAAAACACAACATTAAAATATGCAAATTTATTTATTTTTAAGTATTTTTTTTATGCGCTAACGGTAAAAATTTAGGTTTGTGCATTAGTGCATACTTATTTCAAAATATAATATGTAAAATAAACTTAAAAACTGTCAAAAGTGTAAAAGTTGTTACGTAGAAATTTTTTTTTCTATCAACCAATTTCCATATTTAAAAGCTATTTTCATTTTTAAACATTAAAAAAAAATTAATATTAAAACACATAAAGGTTTAATACCTCGTATACCACTGCAAAAAATTCATATCTGATGATTACATTTTGAGTTTTAGACCATGCAGAGCTTTTTATATAAATTAACTTTTTTGTAAAAATAAAAAGTTTTTCATATGGTGCGAAGCCTCAAAGCTTCGAAGTGCTAAAAAAGTTACTTATTTTAACACTTTAAGTAGTGTACTAGAATGGAGTACTTTATCTTCATGCTAACGATTAAAAAACAGCATTTTTTTAACGGTCGTGGAAAAAAGTATTTTTTTTGACCCTGACAAATAAGCACCTGTGACCAGTGGCAGTCAAGTTTTTTCAGATAAAACTATCCTTATAGTATAATGCAGTTTTTAAACAATTACATTAGAACCGCAGGAAATAAACCCAGCAGCTCATTTATCACCGAATGCCTTGTGAAAATATCTATCCACTAACATTAAAATATACGGGGTATTCCATTTATTAAAATACGTCACTGGTGCTGTAACTCTTTTACTGTTATGTTTTAAATGTTTTACTGATTGGAATATTGAATTCTACGAAAAAAAAACACGAAATGGCTATAATTATTTCTATTAAAGTACAGGACACTTCAAAAATAAGGTTCTGTTTACTTTAAAATAAATAACTTCGTACATTTTACTTACGTGATGCAAAAGAAATCAAATTAAAATGATAACTGAAAAACATGTTTTACTGACATGTACCTACCCAATTAATTAATTCATAAAAGCCAAAAAGAAACTAGAATTGTTTACAATGGTGTCTTTTTTTAATAAAATAAGTTCAACATTGTCACCAATGTATAGTGTATCTCAAAGCATATCGCTTTGGCTTTTGACGGGCAAACCTATGAGTTCATAATGACAGGTGTGGGCCAGGTATAAATATTTCTTGACCATTTATATAAATATTTCTGCTAATATTTTAGTTGTAGTGTTGAATAACCGTTTTTACTGTGCGTTTCGAAAAAGTTATTTTACGAGAATACATATAAGTATGTCGCGTCGAAATCATTTGTCATTAGATGCGCAACTTTTGGAAGTCCTAAATTCGTATGCAATTAAAAAACAATATGTATGTGACAATTTGGCTGAACAGGCTGGGCATACTGTCTTATGTCTTTCTCCGTATCACTGTATTAGCTTAGTGACTTAAGGGTCCGATACTTCGGTTTTTGAGTAGAAGCAAATGCTTTGTAGAGTAAATAAAGTATGTCAACATTAGTAGATTTTTGAACAGACCCACCTCAAAAAGTCCTGCTGGCACCCCCACACCCCTCAAAGTTGCTTAAGGGGTTGATATAGTTAGCTTCTAAACGGTAAATGATAAAAAACTAATTTTAGTGTCGTTAGATAGAGCACAAAATTCTGCAAAAATAGTAATAATTAAAATTGTATTTTTGTTTATTACGTAAGAATCTCCAATATAAAAAAGTTGGAGGGGAGCATCCACAAGGCATTTTTACGATATATCTTCCAAACCGTCTATCAAACAAAAAAATATAAGACACAAAAAATTAAGGCCAAAGTTTTTCCTATCGAATGGTGTATAACAATATACTATTTTCTTTTAAATTAAAGCTACCAGTGGCGTACAAAAGTAGCACTACACCAGTATAGTAGCTAGTTAAAAATAGAAATTTTTTAATGTTATACTTTTATTTTATTTTTTCAGAATATTTCTCACTTTAGTTATATTAATTGGTAATATTACATTATTGCGCATAATAGTAATAATAAAAATAATATTTTTGATTTTTGGTAAGACTCTACAACAAAAAAAAAAGTCGAAGGGGAGTATCCATACGGCACTTTTTACCATATATCTTTCAAACCATTAACAAAAAAAAATAAACAACATAAACGACAAACCACAAAGTTATCATTTAGACTATTATCTTTTAAAATTAAGCTACCAGTGGCGTACCAAATTAGTACTACACCAGTAAAGTACCTAGAAATCGAAATATTTAATGTTATTCTATTAATTTTAAAAGATTATTTTTCACTTTAGATTTATTAATTAATAATTATACTTTACATTTTATTTACTTATTTCTTTTGTTTTATAATTTGATTCATTATATTTTTAAATAAATAACAACAGTATTATAATAACTTTTTATTATAAAGATAATAACAAATATGGCTTATACAGTGTGTCCCAGGATAGGTGTTACAAGAGGATAAATTCACCAAAAATTTTGGAATTTTTAATCGTCCTTTTGGAAAACTGGTCGCATGGTCCAAAACTAATAAATACAAAATATTATTTCAATTGGTAATATACAGGGCAAGTTATAACTAAAAATATGAAAAATGACCAAGAATAAAGTACCTTTATTTTTTAAAATAGGACAAAATTGTATAGGTAAATGTTGTAGAGAACTAAATTTTATGTCAAAATTTAAAGTTAAACATATTAAGTAAAAATAAATATTTTTGTCAATTTTTTAACTCCCCTGTTTAATACCAATTGAAGTAAAGTTTTGTAATTATTAGTTTTGGACCATGCGACCGGTCTGTCCAAAATTTCGTTTTAAAATTCAAAAATTTTTGTTCCTTTTGTCCTCTTATAACATCTATCCTGGGACACACTGTATATAACATCAATAAACAACAAACACATTATTACACAACCTAAAATACCTAATTACAATATTCCGCACACAAATATAACCTGGTACATTTTAAATTTTTTTAAAAAACAATACAATTTGTGCCACAAATCTTACATTTACATTTTAATAGTGTATCAGATGATATTTTTTTATTTTTTAAAGTGGTCCACAGTGGTGTCCATTTAGTATTCTCAAAAATCAATCCCCATTCAAAATCCCCCCAAACAAATCCTGCTTGATAAATGCATTGATTAAGGTGAAGTGCTAAAGCATTCATTGTTGGGGGTAAATTCTCAACCGTTCGGTTTTTTTGGCAAAAAGTTGCATTCGACAAATATCAATGTTGCTACTATCAGAATGTCATCACACTTAATTGCCGAGATGAAGGATTTTTGGAATGCTGCAATAAATCAATGAAAGTAGCTGTAACTTCCAGAAAAGATTCCCAAGCTTCCCAACACTTTTTTTCCTTTTCCATAAAAGGAGGACGTGGTATCGCAACCGGTTAGTGAATGAAAAACAAAGGGCTAGACTTTTTCATTGATTTTTTTTAGCAATTTCGATACACGAAATATGTCTTACATTTTTACCAGTACCAGACTCAATCCACACGTCTTGATTTTGATTTTTGTACTGGTAAAAAAAATCCGTGTAATATGATTATTTATTATTACTAGTATGCAGAATTGGAAATAATTATAAATTAATAAAACTAAAGTAAAAATATTAAACAAAAAAATTAAAAGTATAACATTAAAAATTTCTATTTTTAGGTACTATACTGGTGTAGTGCTACTTTTGTACGCCACTGGTAGCTTTTTTTTAAAAAGATAATAGTATAATGTTATACACCATTCGATAGGGAAAACTTTGGCCTTTATTTTGTGTATCCTATATTTTTTTTTTGGTGGATGGTTTGGAATATATATCGTAAAAAGTGCCGTGTGGATGCTCCCTCCATCATTTTTTTTGTTGTAAAATTTTACTAAATCAACAAAAATACAATTTTAGTGTTACTAACCAGTGGTTGAACTTCCATGTCCTGAATGGGGATGGATTTTTGAGAATACTAAATGGACACCACTGTGGACCACTTTAAAAAATGAAAAAATATCATCTGATACACTATTAAAATGTAAATGTAAGATTTGTGGCACAAATTGTATTGTTTTTAAAAAAATTAAAATGTACCAGGTTATATTTGTGTGCGGAATATTGTAATTAGGTATTTTAGGTTGTGTAATAATGTGTTTGTTTTTTATTGATGTTATATACAATGTGTCCCAGGATAGATGTTACAAGAGGACAAATGGAACAAAAATTTTTGAATTTTAAAACGAAATTTTGGACAGACCGGTCGCATGGTCCAAAACTAATAAATACAAAACTTTACTTCAATTGGTATTAAACAGGGCGAGTTAAAAATTGACAAAAATATTTATTTTTACTTAACGTGTTTAACTTTAAATTTTGACATAAAATTAAGTTCTCTACAACATTTACCTATACAATTTTGTCCTATTTTTAAAAATAAAGGTACTTTATTCTTGGTCATTTTCCATATTTTTAGTTATAACTTGCCCTGTATATTACCAATTGAAATAAAATTTTGTATTTATTAGTTTTGGACCATGCGACCAGTTTTTCAAAAGGACGATTAAAAATTCCAAAATTTTTGGTGAATTTGTCCTCTTGTAACAACTATCCTATATAGGCCATATTTGTTATTACCTTTATAATAAAAAGTTATTATAATACTGTTATTATTTATTTGAAAATATAATGAATCAAATTATAAAACAAAAGAAATAAGTAAATAAAATGTAAAGTATATCTAATTATTAATTAATAAATCTAAAGTGAAAAATGATCTTTTAAAATTAATAGAATAACATTAAATATTTCGATTTCTAGGTACTTTACTGGTGTAGTACTAATTTGGTACGCCACTGGTAGCTTTATTTTAAAAGATAATAGTCTAAATGATAATTTTGTGGTTTGTCGTTTATGTTGTTTATTTTTTTTTTGTTAATGGTTTGAAAGATATATGGTAAAAAGTGCTGTATGGATACTCCCCATCGACTTTTTTTTGTTGTAGAGTCTTACCAAAAATCAAAAATATTATTTTTATTATTACTATTATGCGCAATGAGGTAATATTACCAATTAATATAACTAAAGTGAGAAATATTCTGAAAAAATAAAATAAAAGTATAACATTAAAAATTTCTATTTTTAACTAGCTACTATACTGGTGTAGTGCTACTTTTGTACGCCACTGGTAGCTTTAATTTAAAAGAAAATAGTATAATGTTATACACCATTCGATAGGGAAAACTTTGGCCTTAATTTTTGTGTCTTATATTTTTTTTGTTTGATAGACGGTTTGGGAGATATATCGTAAAAAATGCCTTGTGGATGCTCCCTCCAACTTTTTTATATTGGAGATTCTTACGTAATAAACAAAAATACAATTTTAATTATTACTATTTTGCAGAATTTTGTGCTCTATCTAACGACACTAAAATCAGTTTTTATCATTTACCGTTAGAAGATATTAGAAAAAAACTATATCAATCCCCTAACCAACTTTGAGGGGGGTGGGGGGTGCCAGCAGGTCTTTTGAGGTGGGTCTGTTCAAAAATCTACTAATGTTGACATACTTCATTCACTGTATAAAGCATTTGGTTCTACTCAAAAACCGAAGTATCGGGCCATTTTTGAACAATAAGTCACCAAGCTATATTTTTAACCCCATAGAACATTTGTGCAACCAAGTAAAATCAAAGATTAGAGCAGAAAATGTTACACCTACTTTATGTGTTATGTGTTATAAATTTAATAAAAAATGTAATTACTAATATACCAGTTGAGAGCTGGAAAAATTTAGTACAGCACATTATAAAAATTGATGACTCTTACATTTCTGTACAAAACAACATAAATCGTATTGTAATTAATCTCAACGATGACTCTGATAGTGAAACCGAATTAGATTTAGATATTGAGATAAAAATGTAATTACGTATAGATAATATAGTTATAAATTTATGTACAAATATTAAAACTTTGCATATATTTAATTTCTTAATGTAATTTTAAGATTATACCTACTAAAATAAAGAATAAATTATAAATCTTTATATTATTAGATTCCGTCCCTAATGTTCTGCCCTTTAATACCTACTGATCCGCTATTTTATTGCTGTCGGCAGGTATATTGAGTACTGCCGTCAAAAGCCAAAGCGATATACTTTAAGATACACTATAACAACGTAGTAACAGTAGTTAGTTAGGAATGTTCCACTGATGAAAATCTTTAACTGGACATATCAAGTGTGAAACCGCAATTCGTAGAACGTCTCCTGACTTTAGTTGGTAATTATTTCTAAATAACCGAATGTATAATTAGTTTTTTTCTATTACGATAATTTCAGTTTTACCTTTGGTATTTATCTAGCAACATAAAACATGACTTTTGTTAATCATGTTTTACATAAATATATTCATCAAGTTTTTTACGCTTAAGAATCTTGTCATTATTTTGCATCATAAATTTTGCTACTGATGGGTCATAAATCTTTATATATTAAAGGTAGCTAAAACGCTGTATTTTAAATTTCAGGAATTCTAATTAAAATAGAATAAGTTAGAATGAAATTTTTGCTTGAAAACCAAATTTAAACTGTGCTTAAAAACATTCGCAGATTAGTTGGGTTAGTGAAGACTTTTTGCCGAAAGTTCTCAATAACAGCTCCTATTTAATTTTTTTCTTTCTGTTTTTTATATTATTTATAATTTAGAAATCTTTTACAAAGGAAAAATAATAAACTGTATTGTTTAAACAATATACAGCATGTCCGCCTAAGTTCTCTTTATATGGGAAACTTTTTTATTATTTTCTTTACAAAAAAGTTATTCTTCATAAAAAGTTTTACATGGTCTAAAACCTAAAATGTAATCCCTAGATATTTATTTCTTTAGTTATATACTAGGTATCTTAAAAAATATAAATTTTGTTCAAGAGGAAAGTAGGTACCCTTATTTTTAAAATATCGAAAATTATTATTGAGGAAAAATCCTTAAAAATAAAAATAGCTCCTTAATATGCAAACTGGTTTATTTACAAAAAGAAAGTTTTTTTATTATTTTTATTATATAACGATGAAAACCTTAATTTGTACATTAGTAAATACTTATTTAGAAATGTAATATCCAAAGAAACCTTAACAACTGTCAAAACAGCGAAAAGTCACATACTATCGCAAAAGAAAAAAAAATTAAAGATTTTTCTTATAAATGAACAAGTTTGCATAATTAGGAGTGTTTTTATTTCTAAACATTTATTATTTTTAACAATTTTCGATATGGTCAAAAATAAGGGTACTTTTTCTTTAAGAATATTTATATTTTTTGAGATACCTCATATACCACTACTGAAAAAAATGAATATCTAATGGTTGCATTTTAGGTTTTAGACCATGTAAAACTCTTTAGAATGAATAACATTTTTGCATAAAATTAATAATAAAAAGTTTCCCATATGTAGGGAACTTAGGCGGACACGCTGTATATCTGTTTTATACAGGGTGTCCAAAAACTTTCCCGACAAGCTTAAAGGGTCCTCAAAAAATGTTACCCCTATGTAAAATTTCAATGGACTACTTCTTCATAAATTATTATTTAAATCAAAATTTTCAACTCGAGGAATTGGTCAATTTATCAATGTTTCAGCTTTTAATTTATGTATTGATTGGTAAAGCAAACTAAGTTACTGTTAACATGACACTATACTAAATAGAGAGCGATTTAACGATGCCGAAAACTGATTTTTTTTACGCGAAAATCATAGATCCTATTGTGAACACCTAGTATAAAAAAAGTATACATTTTGGTAATTTTAAAATATACATTTTTGGGAATTTTTAAAATAAGTATACATTTTAATTAGTTTACTTAACATTGGGAAATTGGCTACATAAAAATATACGTGAGGTGTCAAGGTCTTAAAAGTATAAATTAAACAATTTTCTAGGTTACTTTTATAATAATAAAATAAAAACATTAAACAAACTGGGTACCGTAGAAATGCAAAACAAACACTGGAAAATTTGATATTTAAAGAAGAGAGAAAGAAATTAAAGGGATTACGTAGAATGTAATAAAAACACAAATTTTACTTTGTTATTTTGTAACATATTTTATATTGCTTTTTATTATTATGTCGAAACTGCAGTAACGCAAAAAACAATATAAAATATGTGACAAAATAACAAAGTAAAATTTGTGTTTTTACATTCTACGTAAAAATGTATTGTCACAAAGTAACGGACTACTCAATAGATTCTTTAAAAGGGATTGTGTATCAGATAAGAAGTAGTTAGTGAAGTCAAGTAGAAAGTTAAAGTTTTAGTTAAGCCCCCGTACGGGCAACCCCTAGTGGGGGTATGCCCGTACTAAATTAAGTTAGTCAAATAAGTTAAGTTGGTTTTAAAAAATGCAAAGTTTGTTTTGATGGTTCACCGGTCTCATGGTCCCAAAAAGATAGTTCCATGTGGTACATTAGTCCAAGTGACGTAAAGTGGCCCTATATATATATATATATATATATATATATATATATATATATATATATATATATATATATATATATATATATATATATATATATATATATATATATATATATATATATGTATGTATAATATTCCAAAAATATATACGTCACACTATTAAAACAAAAAGACCAAACAGCGTCGTCAATATCATGAAGTACTTTTTAGTTTTTTTTGCGCGATTATTTTTTCTAGTTAAATAAAATTAGGTAATTATTATATTTCTATAACTTTAAAGCAGTCAAAAATTTATTTTATGCCAATTCGTAATATTAGGAAGAAAATTTTTCAGGCAATTATATCGACTTTAGTCAATTTTCCCATTTTTCTGATACGCCACTTAGTGATAAAATTTAACGGGAATCCGAATTATTTATTTACCATATACAGGTGTGGAAAATCTTTATTCGCCCTTTGCAATTCCCCAAGTGGAAAAGAGAGTATTTCTGAATATACTGAATCACATAAGTTCGACTGAAACAGACGATGCGATCCTGATGCGATGTTGTCGATGCACAAATTTTTCCCCGTTCTCTTTGCTTACATCCAAACGTACTCCCCTATTAGGACACTGGTGCCGACGGTTTTCGTTTTGCGTATCAAGAACTTGCAGCGTTCGGGTATTGAACAGTGTTGCCAGAGACTTTTTTCGGGGATTTTTGATGACAAGGTAAAACGGGATTTTTAAAGTAAAAACGGGGATTTTTAACGATTTGGAAGGTAAAAACATTTTTAAAGGTACGTTTTGATCTTACTTTTATTGCATGATATTTACGTCAGATAAAAATTCTGACTAGTGTAAACAATCAAAAATTTATATCAGACAATATTTTTGACCGTGTACACAGCTAGAATTTCTATCTGACATAAATATCATGAAATTAATGTCAGTTGTAAACAAATCATTACTTTTACTTACTTTTTACTTAAAATTCTCGATTTTTACGTAAACCTTTTTTTTTGTTGTCAATTTCTTTGGCGTAGAAAATACATTTTTGACTATTAAAAGGCGGCCCTCAAATGTGGCTTTAAATCACAGGGATTTTTTCTAAAGTATCCCAAAAAAAGTGATTTTTTGGAACCACGCGGGGGATTTTTATCGTAACCCACCTGGCCACACTGATGGTATTCAGTAGCATGGTGAAAGTTAGAAGCATAATTCTTTTTACCATTTGGGTTTTAACAAAAAAAAAAGAAGTAAATTTAAATAAAATATTCTCTAAAAAAATAAAAAGAACATAAAAGTATTTCTAACGGAAATGTTTATACAATGTGGAAACTCTTTTAAAATCTTATTATTATGGTTCTGAAAGAGACCACAATTTTTAGCAAGACAATATTTCAATTTATTAAATTCGGTTCTCTTTGGTTTTCAAGCATTTGAGGTGATATGTTACCGGGTGGTGCAAGGCACCAGGGCGCAATACTGCGGGACGGAAATTTTTAAAAAAGGGAGGAAATGCAGCAGTATCACAGACTTGTCATTTCTTAGTTAATGGAGGTGCAAGTGGCACCTCATCATTACACATGCACTTCCTACAATTTCGTTAACAGCCGATGGTTTCAAACTTTTATAATAATTTCAAAAGTTGTACTTTTCGCTGGTACAAGACCAAACCTATAATGCAAACCTCCTAATTATTTCTTCTGCTAAATTACCAGCATAGTACTACTTAATAATTTGAACTTTTTGTCAACGATATTGACCAAAACTTTTAAAAAAATCTAAATTAAGCAGGATCAGCAGCAGTTTGCAACACAGCAAACGACTTGCCAGTAAAAATAAATTTTAAAGGATTCTAGTCGACCCGACTCCGAAAAAAATCTGTCCCCAAACCTAGTTCAAAAATCCCTAAATTGATATTTTTATGTTTCCTAAAAGTCCTTAAATTTTAAAAATTAAATGTACATTATACAATTACATTCTAAAATCACAAAAATAAAGTAAAAAAGGTTTAATAACATTTTTATTACTATTATTATTTTAATTTTACCCCGAAAGTTAAGGCAAGTCGGCAACCCTGTACTCGACATTTACGTACCGCAGACGCTCTCGTCTGGATTTCTTCTCCTGCTACGGCACAAAAGAGTGGGGCTGTAATTACAGTGGGCGGAAACATATTGCCGAAGAAAAGGGAGATTACTAAATCACATGAGTTCGACTGAAACAGAATGAGGTGTTTCCCCGCCCGTTCCCCTTGCTTTCTCCCCCACCACTGCGCCAACGCGCTCGCTTTGTTTATGGCTGATCGAGCTCGAGGCTCGAGCACGCAGTTGCTTCTTTGCACGCGTGGAGGATGTTACTGCTTCACATATTTTGATAATTTTTTACGTAACTATTAAATATTTTGGTATTTGATGAATTTATTGCTTTGAATGCATCAAATACTGCCATTTTTAAGAGCTTTTTTTGCCGTTTGGGGCTAAACAAAATTAAAAGCAATTCCGAAAGAAAGAATAAACAAATAATTTTAAAAATAAAAATATAATTCTAAAAAAAAATAAAGAACATAAAAATGTTTTTCTAAAAAAATTCTTATAAAAACTTTAATACTTTTTAAAATCTTAGTTTATAAGGTTCTCAAAGAGACCACCATTTTGTGCAAGACAATATCCCAACCTGTTATAGAATTCGGTTCTTGTGTTTTCAAGTATTTCAGGTGTTATTCCTATAAGAACCTGACTAATTTTTTGGCGGAGCTCATCTAAGTCATTTGCACGTTCATGACGATGCCTATAAATTTGTTGCTTAACATGTCCCCAAAGAAAAAATCATTTGGTGCCAGATCTGGTGATCTAGGAGGCCATTTTATGGTACCTCTTCCGCTGATTATACGATTTGGAAACGTGACTCCCAAAAATTGTTGAACTTCCCTGGCGTTATGAGCCGGACAACCATCCTGTTGATACCAAATATCTTCAAAATTGACATTGAGAGCCTGAACAGCTGGAATAACCTGATTTCTCAAAAGATTCAAGTATTTGTTGGCATTTAAATTTCCCTCAATAAAAAAAGGGCCAATAATATTATCGCCCAAAATGCCAGCCCACACGTTGACCTTTTGAGTTTACCGGCATAGTACCACTTAATAATTTGAACTCTTTGTTCAACGGTATAAACCAACATTTTAAAAAGAAAGCGCCGTAGTTTGCAATACCCCAAACAGCTTGCAACTGAACTCTCTCCAAATGCTCGGGCCCGGCGACGGTCGCGTTGACCGGCGTTAATGTACCCCACTACTGCAGGAAAGTGGGCGTATAAATACATATGGCATCATTGCATTTGAAACATGGGGGAATATCTTATTTTCCGTTACTTTCTATCTTAAGGCAAGATCGCTTTCTCTTTTTCCACTTGTTAATCCCAATGGTTCGATAACGATTTTCCAGACCTGTATAAGAGTGATTTTAAAAAATAAAAGATTTTTTTCTCTTGCAAACAGGCTCAAAGGTTTAGACCCCTGTGCCAGTTGTGATGTTGACTTCATGATAATAACCCTTTTAAAACTTCTTTTTAGAGGGGTCTTTTTGACGAGTCTATAGCGAATATTCATACCGCCATACATATGACAGCGGCGCTTCAACCCAGCATGTCAATGACAAATCTTTCGGGTATCGGACTGGGCGATCGCGTCACTTTTTTGTCAGACAAGTTAACCACAATTGCACACACATGCAATTTTTAAACATTGTAGTCAAAAATCATAAGGGTTACAGTTACGAAACCCGCCCAATCCGATACCCAAAACATGTCAATGGGCCATATGGTTTCGTAACTAAAAAACTTACTATTTTTGGCACAATTACAAATTGCATGTAAAACATTGTGGTAAAGCTTGTTCTGACAAAAAAGTGACGCGTTTGATCCAGTCCGACAACTGAAACATTTGACATGTTGTCAGGCTGGGTTAAAGCGCCGCTTCCGTATATGGCGGTATAAATATTCGTGGTAGAGCTCGTTAAAAGGAACCGCCTAAAAGGTTTTTAAAGTGTTATTATTATAAAGTCAATTTTTGCTGGCCTAGGGACTATTATTTCTTTTTGACATCAAAATTTTAAAAAATGTTAAAATTTAAGTCCTCAATATTATTATTAAGATTAACCGCATGGTGTTTTCCTATTTCTCGTAAGAATGTTACTTAGTTTCTGGGAAGAGTACTTAAAAAAAATATGATTGCTCTAAAATATATTTCAGAGTTTGCCTTTTTAAATCAAGACCATCTTGTGGGGTCCCAGTTACGCAGTTAGTTGTCCCAAGGTGCTTAATTGCCACTGCTTACTCCTGTCGAATGCTCGGTTACCAGTAACAAATCGAGAATATTAATGAGGAATTTAGAGTATCTGAAGCTAAAACCGTCTTTTCGGTGTATTATTTTCAATTAGTTGTAATTAAGACGGGTTATCCGCCCAAAATACCTAAAAATCGTGCTCTCAAATGTCCACAAGAGTATTTATTTACCACATTTAATTATAAGTGTCATGCATTAATGGACCACGCATCGACCAGTTACAGTCATAACTTAAAAGTGTACATTGTCGGTTTACATTTGTTAATTGAAAAAGAAATTTCTTATCGAAAGTGTAAGATTATTTATTTATATTTGTTTTATTAGAATAGGTTTTCTAAGTTAAATATCTTATGTCAATTCTAAATCGTGCAGTTTCTTTTACCAAATTTTAATAATTTTATTAATCCTACCAACCATACCAACGGAAAAAAATTTACCACTCGCTTTACGTTACCATAATTTTTTGAAGCTTATACAGTGTATCCCAGAATAGGTAGTAGAGGACAAATGGTTTAAAAGTTATCCCAAAATTTCGTTTTAAAATTTAAAATTTTTTAGTCCATTTGTCCCTCTTGTAACACCTTTCCTGGGACACACTGTATATGACAACTCTAAATTTAATTTTAAATAATTTTCTAATAGGCCAGTGGCTTTAATTTGTGCAATTTTTTTTACCCTTATTCTTTATATATCTTCTTTGATTTAATTAATATTACTATTAATTTAATACATTATACTTATTTTCTATACCGTATTACTTAAAATAAATTGTCTGTGTAAAGTCACAAGTGACATTTTATGGTTCAGGGAATAACGATGTTATACATAATTCGTAATGGAAAAGTAAAGATAAGCCATCTTTTTATGTATAATATTAGAAAGAAGATTTATGGATGTCATAAAACTAACTTATAAATTATTACTTTAACAAAAAACTTTTTCAATAAACGATTTAAACATCACGTCAATTAGTCCCAAATTGGTCATGATTGGTTAATGAGTTGCAAGTTATTGGTTAGGGGTAAAAAAATAAACTCCTGAAACATTCAGTGCCCATTCGATGCTATATAAATTGCTCACCATTGATTAGTCGGTCACAGGGATTAGTTAAAGGTTGAATAGATATGGGGGTAGTTTTACATTGTTTTTTACTAAATATATATGTAGCGCTTTAATATATAATACTCAGAGCTCATTCTATGCTACAAAACTTGATCACGAATTGGTCACAATTAGTCAGTAGGTCACTGACACCAAATGTGACCAATTTATACGGAGGTGATTCTTAACCTATACGCATAAACTCGGGAAATCATTGCTAAAGACAAACAATGACCGAAAATAAAAAAAGTTAGTAAAATATTTTTAGTTACGGAGATAACCAATTATTTAAAATTAAACAAAATAAGTATAATTTCAGGGAAAAATAATGAATAATTACAATAAATTAAATACTCACCAATTATTTGTTTCAGCAATAAAACAGTATAATTACTATTAGCCCAAATTGTAATCCTAATCGCGATAAAATAAAATCAGAACTGAAAGAAAACTGCTCAATTACTAATGACATTGTAAACATCGTGACTTGTTTATGTTTTTTTATATAACGAACAAAAAACTTGGGCAAATAATTTTACAAAACCGTGTAAAAACTTGTACTAAATTATTTCTAAAACAAAAACTAATTTATCATTTATTATTTGTCTTTATAATTCGCGGTATTTTATTTAACTTAAAATAATTAAATATTTCACTTCATGTTTGGTCACTACTTGCCACCCTATACCGGGTGAAAACAAAATTACTATCCAGCATATTATTTCCGTCGGTGAGAGGTATACCTTTCAAATATTAGTATGATATATTGTGTTACTAGATGCCAATTTTGGATATAATAACATATGCATACTACTTCTGGTTTAACCGGAAGTGACATAAACTTTGTTATTTCAAATAGAACACCCTGTATATTTTTAGGATTTAAATTATACAGGTCATTCATAATATAAATATAAATCTATAACCTATCTCTTTCAGTTTTAGAGAACATGGCGTTTGAAAATGTCCAGACGACAACACAATATGCATGTTTATGGAAAAACAAATGAACATCACAAATATTTAAAATTCTTACATTGATTTTTCTTTTTAAAGACTTGATCTCCTAAAGTTATTATAATGCTACTTCAGGTTTAACCGGAAGTGCTGTAAAATCTGAACTTCTAAATATCATAACCCTAATCATTTTAATGGAATACCCGATATATTTTTAATATTTAAATTCTACCATTTATTACTAATAATACATTTTTAATATAACCATAACCTATTTTTGTGGTTTCCGACAAAATTGCGTTTTAAAATAAAGAAAATAAATGTGCATAAAATTTTCCGGATATTTGTTTCTCATAAATATAGCATATGGTGGCGATCGTCTGGAAATTTTAAAACGCAATTTTCTAAAAATCTACAAAAGATAGGTTATAGTTATTTTAGAAATTTAATATAAATGGTAAAATTTAAAAATATATTGCAGTTATGGCGAGCCAAAGGCACGCGTGCCCAAGTTGTTTTTTTGGTTCTTTAATATTGGTAGAAGTGTTGAACCTTTTTTTTGTTTTTCTAAATTTAGACTACCTGAAAAAATCACCCGTCACGCTATCTTCTCTATTTGAAGTAAAACAGTATGTAATGACCTTTTTCTTCCCTATACAAATTATTAATGGCACGTTAACGACATCATTTCACGTTCATACAAAAACGTTCGCCATAACTGATACATAGGATGTTCCATAAAAATTAGTAGGGTTATCATATTTGAAAGTTCAGATTTAACAGCACTTTCGGTAAAGCAGGAAGTATTATTGTATTAATTTTGGGAGATTAAGTCTTTAAAAGAAACAATTTAAGAATTTTAAATTTTTGTGATGTTCATTTGTTTTCCTGTAAACTTGCATATTGTGCGGTGGTCTGGACATATTCAAACGCCATTTTCTCTAAAACTAAAAAAGATAAGTTATAGATTTAATAAAGATTTTATATTGAAGAATGTTCTGCCGAAATCAAATCTTAAAAAATATAGAGGGTGTTCCATTTACAATAACAAAGTTTATGTCACTTCCGGCTAAACCGGAAGTAATACGTATATGTTATTATACCCAAAATGGACATCTAGTAAAACAATATAAAATACAAAAATTTGAAAGGTATACATTATCACCGAAGGAAATAAAATGCTGGATAGTAATTTTGTTGTTACCCGGAATAGCATTGAATGAGCTCTGAAAGTTTATATTGACGTACGACATTTATTTTTTACAAAATAAGTGTAAAACTACCCCTGTATGTACATTTGAAATAACTCGTCTTAATTTTATTTACTGTTGACTAATTACTGTGACCTAATGACCAATCAAGACCAATTCGTGACCAATTGTTAAAGTAGTTGTAGTGGCTGAAAGTATTGACTTTATATTCTAGGGATACAAAGTACTTGTAAAAAGCTTTAAAATCATGTGCCATACGACTACCTTTTTCATTATTTTTTTTTAATGGCACCCAGCAGCAATTTAAAAATTTTTAACGATCAATTTTAGTTTAAAATATAGTATTTAAACTATTTAATTTCACAAACTGATTTTTTAAGTTGATTGTACCTATATTGTGTATATTACTTGTGACATTTTGTAATACATTTAAATACAGTCTTTTAATATGTTTAATTTTAAAAACAACATTTCTATTTTTTTTTAATCTTTTTATAAATTCAAAAGTTGAAACATTTGATGTGACATTTCAACAGTAATTTGTATGTAGTCCTTTCCTTTATAAGGTTACATTATTCAGTATAAGTCAATACTGAGTAGATAGATTATTTTATAATTTAACTTACTTTTAATCCAAATTACTTAATTAATAAACCATTCCTAACTACGTGGTCTTAGGTGCGACAAAAACAATTCAGAGTAGCGTTGCAGCGGTTCCTTGTACTTTATTCATTTAAAGTAGATAATAGAAAAGGCGTATCTCACAAAACACGGTAAACCACTTAATACCAACGCCAACAAAAGACAAAAATGGTTTACGAAGCGACTACCTGTAATGCGAACAATCTACAATTTCCTTAATGCCAGGAAATTATTCAAAATAGAGCTTTTCAGAGATATAGTTTTTGAACATTAATTTTAGTAAAAATTTTAGGCAATTATACAGGGTGTTATAGAATCTTGTTAAAAAAATTCGGGCAGATTCTTCTATTGAAAATATTGAAAAAAGTTTTTATAAATATGAGTTGGCAAATTGCTCGTTCTCAAGATACATGGTATTAAGCTTGTAAAAAGAAGTAGTTTTTATAAATATCCTAAATATTCGTTTAGGTACCGCTCGAGATGCCATTGAAATCACCAAATTTAATCCAGTTAGGGCTAGATTAGTTTCTTATTACTACAAAAAATAATACTGCAAAATTTTATGAAAATCGGATCAAGCCTATTTACAGTGCCGGATTAACTGTTTGAGGCGCCCTTGACTAGACTTGTTGGGGCTCCTATTTTATTAAAAAAGAAGGTCTTTCCCTTTGTGACGTCTATTTTATGGGCGCCGTATTCACACAACCTGATCTTGTTTTAATTGGGCGATAATATGTATGGCATTAAGAAAATAATTTATCCCCAACTTAATTACATTTAATAAGTAAAATGATTAACGGCGCGCAGCGGTTTGTCATTAAACAAAGTCTATTTATAGAGTTTGTGTTGAATAGTGTTTCTTTGGAACATTAAGGTTTTTGCACAATACCTAAGGCCAGAGGCGTAGCTACTGCCATATCAACCATATCAATGTCCCCGGGTTACAGAGGCCCTCAAAGATATTTAAGCAAAAAAATTAGGTGCTGGAAACTGTCACCTAAATTAGAAAGTGGGGCCTTTTTTTGTTGGTCTTCAAAAATTTCTGATAGCAATGCTGAAATAAAAACAGCAATGTTTTTCGGAAAGTAGACTTTTTTTGGTTTTCAAAAATTTTTTGGGTCGCTTTAACTCATTATGATACGGGGCCCCTCAAGGCACGCTACGTCACTGCCTAAGGCGGTAATGTTACATAAGCTATCATTTTTTTTCCAAAATGCTTTTTGTTTTTGAATTTCAACATCTTAAAATTCAATCTTTTAACGCTTTTAAATTGATTAATGAAACACAAACCGATTGACTTATATTCGGAGTAGGTATAAATTGCTCTCCATCATTTAAGTAATTATTTACATTAATTTTAAACATCTAAAGGGCTGTTTTTTTTTAATGAATATATTTGAGTTTCGATTAATTTGAGTTTTCTGATTGACTGTTATATCATTCTGTTCTTTTTTAGAAAGTTTTTCTGAAATTTGTAATTTGTTCTATAATATTAACAATTTATGTTAATGCTTACTTAACCTTGACAGCTTGAAGATTAAACATTTACATTTTAAGCTCAGAACTGTAACTGTTATTAATTACTTCTTGTACTTATTTGTTAATGTTGACAACCAATATTAATAACCATTTAAGCTGTGACTAAATTCAATAAATAAACAAATGGGCGCTTAATTTTAAACGTATGCAGTACTCATTCGATAGTCAAATAAATCAGAAGTGAAAAGTAAACATAATGGTGTTTAAATGGCGCCAATACTGACTCATTAACACATTGATTGTTTTACATTGTTAAGTAACAAATTTTTAAAAGCCTTACTTAAAAGATATTTTAATAGTTAATGTAACGAATTATAAACGCTCTCGCAATAATCTTATTATGCATAAAAAATGTATCATTATACAAGGTGTCTCTAAAGGTCTGTACAAAATACCAGCACAAACTGTTTGGGCCAAAATCAAACGATCTAGGGGAGGTCCCGGAAGGCCCACCCCTCTAAGCAAATTTAAATATTATAGGGTGTCAGTAACCTATAATTTTCTATTAAACACGGCGTTGATTGCTCAGATCTATTGTTTATATCGAGGTATACATAACTTTTAGATAAGTAAACGTTTTCGGTAAAAACAACTTTAAGTTTTTTAAGACTCTACCAATGGGCGGAGATGTCCGATAGGATATATAACGGCACCCACCTAGGGTGGACAAGGCCGCCTACCAATTAGGATATTTTTACTATAAAACAAAATGTTTTTAAATAAACTCAAGCATATAATTTTAATATCTAATATTTATTATATTATTATGTCCTAGACATTCATATTCCTTTATATAATTAAATAAGGGCTTAATGCTAAAGGATAATAAAAATATTTAGATTATATTTTTATAAAAATATTATAAATAAATTACGTTGTTGTTATTTCTAATAAAATTTTAAATAACTACACAGCCAAAATTGCAAATATTTGGTTTAGTGCCACCTTGGCCAGAGCAATTTTCACTGGGCAGTCTTACCCAATAACGCAGTTTTTTTCATTAAAATTGAAATTTTCATTAAAATTGCAAATTTTCTTTAAAAACCTTACAAAACATAATATTTACTTAATGCATATTGTACTACAATCAATCATCAACATTCTGATATAATAATGATGCAAATTAATAGATACTTACGTATCGTAGAAATCTTTGAACTTTCGCAGAAAAAAATACATCAACATGCATTCAAAATGAGTTTGAAAACTGAAGAATTAAAAGCGGTTTCGCAGAGCGCAAATCAGCTATGTTAGCATTTTAGCTTTAATGTACGTACGTTAAAGTACATACATAAGACGTACATTATAGAACCATTTTACGTCTTATATATGTACCTTTAAAGTATATACATAAGACGTACATTTTAGAACCATTTTATGTCGTTACGTCCAGAAATCTAAATTGAACATCTTATGTACGTATCTCTAATACGTAATGTATGTACTTTAAGAAATCACTTATACATGTACATTTACATCTTATATATAGAGTGTGTCTACGTAAGTTGGCGTCATATGAAAAAAAAATATTATTCATTTTACGAAAAAGAATTATTCTTTATAAAAAGTTCTGCATAGTCAGAAACTTACAATACAATTATCAGATATCAACTTGTGTCGGTCATCTACGAGGTCTGGCCAAAAATGTAATTTTTGCTGAAGAGGAAAGTACCTCTATTTTTGCTAATATCAAAAATTAGCTAAAAGTAATTTATTTTACAATTGGTGAAATTTAATTTTTAGTTTTTACCATTTCAAATAGTAAGTACGATTTAAATATATGCGCTAGTAAGCTAGCGATAATGGAACTCATCTAGTGACGTCATTTCATGAGTTGTATACGCACGAAAATTAGGCTATAGTGGATACTCACAAAAATTTCCCTAACACGACAGGAACAAACGACATGACAGATGAAAAAATTTAGTCATGCTTTTTGATTACCGCATTTGATATATCTATATTTAATAGTTTTCGAAAAATTACAATTTAAATCTAAAAAATAGTAGATAAAATTTCTATTATACCTACATACCGGCACCAAGGTGAGACTGCAGATTTAATGGAAATTATACCCAGATTTAAATGGTCATATTTCCGAAATTATTAAAGATAGATAAATTACATGTGGTATTTTTGTAAAGCTTCTTAAAACACCTTTTTAATGGTGACATAATATACAGGGTGTTCCAAGTTGACCTTCTCATTTTTCTTGAGTTTTAAGTACCTATTAAACTTTTATACAGGACGTATTAAGACGTAGAAAAAATGTACATTGGCTGATTGAGTATGACGGTGGACGTCGTTACCCGCTGGGCAGGGTGTCCCGGACCTCCCCTAATGTAATTAACCTTGAACAATAAGTTGATGATTTGCGAGAAACAGCAACTTAAACAACTGAATACCAAACCAATACATAAAACCAGCGCCGGATTTAGACTTTGGTGGCCCATAGGCAGAGCATGTGGTGGAGGCCCTTAATCCAGCGGGGTGCAAAAACTTAAAAATGTTGGAGATCAAGAAAAAAAACTTGGGAAGCAACAAAGAAAAGTTTTTACCCTAATTAAACGACCTTTCTTCAAACATTTTCATTAACAGGCCCTAGAAAATTTTGAAGACCAAAAAGGTCCTTTCTTAATATTTATACAATTACACGACCTTTCTTCAAGGGGACCCAAAAAAAATAAGTCACTGTTTGTAACAAAACTGAGTATTTTTTTGTTTCTACTACTACTATTTTGGTTTGTTTAATTTTTTTTTGTGCTAGTGTGGTGGTGGCGGCCCTCTCTTGTACTGTAGGCCAAAAGGATATTGCGCATGTTGCCTATGCTTAAATCCGCCACTGCATATATAAAACTATGATTGGATCATGGGTGCTATATGCAGTAAAGTCCAATATTTACACATAACTGTCTTTGAACAAAACAATATCGACACATTTATTCTCATTAAACATCAACATTAAAGTATGGATTATAGAAAGGATACGGACTTTAACTTAAGACCCAACGACATGGGCGATAGTCCAATGCATTTAAACAGTTAAAATGGCCAACTTCGATAGTACCAGTTAAAGGTCTATTACTTTGCAAACATTCTTATTATCAATAGTGGTACCTTTAATTAAATGTCTTTAAGAATGTGGATTTTTATTTTTTTCTTTCCCATGAATAGGATTTCTTTAATTTTATACTTTTACAAAGATTTAGACTACAAAAAAATGATTTTGTTATAAAGCAATATCTATTTCTTCCATAAGATCATTCATACCAACTAATCAACGGATAGCTAATAACACGTTAATTAAGCAAGTTTAATCTATATGTTTTTCACTATATTTAGATCATCCCTCGAATAATCATATTTTGTGTGAAGTGGCAATAGCTCCTAAGTGATTTTAATAAAAAAATTTGTAGAAGAAACAAAAACCGGCTAATTTGCAAATAGTTCAATATTTGTGTTTTTAGTGCAGATGGCATAAAAGAGATATTACCAGGTACTCTGAAATAGCCTCTTTCATGTGTTTTTTAGTGCATCTTGATTAAATTCATCTTTAATTAAATAAAACGTTTTCCACAGCTTAAGTTATGGTATTGTCGTTTTTAAGCTTTCTAAGTAATTTTTGTTTATGTTCTGTGTTGTTTTTCAAGTGGCCGCGCCGCCGTGATCTATTTGATGTAAGACATATTTTGCTCTATTGTAATTAATCAAGGATAAGGATAATTCAAAAACATATTTAATCTCTTAAGAATACATTCTATTTAATTGCTGACCCGATTATTGTATAGTCTATCAAGTAACGTTTTTAGGTTTTACAAGCATGGCAAACCAGTATATATTTTTTTCAAATTTAGGGTATCTGTTAAAAAATCAGGACTAGTGGAGAAAGTTTCAAAATTATATATATATATATACAGTATGTATACAGAGTGTTAAAAAATGTTGTAAAAAAAATAGGCAGATTCTATTATTAAAAATTTTAAAAGGGTTTACATAAATTATTAAGGGATAATTTATCACTAATTTAATTACATTTATTAAGTCCAGTGGCGTCTCAAGCGACAACTGAAAAATATTTCTACCAAAAAAGGTACGCCACTAACTGTGTACATGAGTTCAAAATATTTAAGTTTTTTTAAAAATTTACCTTGGCACAAAACATTTGCGGACCCATATTAATATGAACAATTTCTTTATATTTTCTGATGTAGAATCTGACCTTAAATTTTATTAACATAATTTTGTAACACTCTGTATATATAAACTTAAAAAACTGTTGAATAGTATTTTTATTTTGAGGGCCATATAAAGTGACCGGCAACCTATTGGTTTTTTTATTAACGAAAATTCCGATTTTTTCCGGCGATCTCCTTTGAATGTCCGATAACATAAAATTATATATACTTACATTTGTTATGTTAAACATCAAACAGCGGTGTGGCACGGAAAGTGGAGTTAGGGCACAAAATATCGAAAAAACTCATAGAATAAAAGTGCCTTAAATTTAATTTTAGCCCTAATACAAAGTAATTAACAATTTCAAAAATAAAAATAGCAATTCTACATTGGACAGTTTTTTCTCTACTTTAGCCATTGTTTCTTAATTTGTAAACTAAATTTTAAAAAGACAATTAAGAATGCTCAAATTTCATCTGTCAAATAATTCTGAAGTGTGCGGTTTAACAAGTGTCCAAACCATTAAATTTATACAGGTATATATTATTTGTAATTTGTTACTTTTAGAAAATGACACCTTGCCGCCTAAATTTTTTTGGTACGTTATCGTTTTTAAAAACTTGAGTTTGGTCGAATACTGAAATTCGGTATTCGAATACAAATACGAATACGGTACTACCGTAAAAATATTTGAATACTTTAAAAAAGTATTTCAATATGTAATCTTCATAAATACCAGGATTCGGTATTCATAAATAATAAAGAGCAAGAAAAATGCCCTATTTAAAAAATTACATCCTTGTTCTCAATCCTTAAAATTTTGAATACCAAAGAAAAAAAAAGTCCTTTCCTTCAAAATTTTACATACTTGTTCTCAGTGCTTAAAATTTCAAAGACCAAAAAAAAAAAAGAACGGTCCCCGCCTCACTGAGAGAAACTTCTAGCAACCATAATTAAAGTTTTAATAATCATAACTAAATTATCTCAGTTAAATAGGGGACAGATAAGATCAGTTAATGCCATAATTAAAGTTGACTTTCTACTTCCAAATTAGTTACTATAACTAAGTCGGCTTAATAACCGAAAAATATCTGATATGTTAGCGACCATTATTTGGCATTGGTAGTGTGGTTATTAAAGTCGTCTAGTTACCGCTGTTAGTCCATGACATTATGGTAATTAAGTCATTTACTTTTTACTGCTCAATGGACTTAGTTGTGACTGATATTCAATCTTATTATCAGTATTACTATATCAACATTATGATCAATATTGTAATGTTAATGGACTTAACTAAAGAGCTTTTGTATGGTTATAATTTTTAGAACTTAGGGTAATACCTAAGCTTTAATTAAAGTAGTAAAAAATGTAGCTGGAATATACAGGGTGTCCGGAAAGGTGAGGTCAAAAATGATAGGGGTGGTAGAGTGAGCCAGAATAATGTTAGTACATCATATAAAAAGAAGTTCTATCGCTGCCTTAGGGAGTTTTTAGGTTTAAAGTTAGAATAATAAAAATAGTATTTCATTAATAACTTTTGAACGGTTGCCACAATAATAATGATATTTAGGCATTTAAATTAACTCATACCAATGCTTTTTCAATAGGTGAAATGATGCGCCGTAAGTCATAATTATACAGGAGACGAATTTTTTCGTTTATTTCATGCATTTCTAACAGAGGTAAAAAATTACATTTTGGTTCTGACCGTATAATTTCTCTATCATTTTTGTACAAAAAAGGTATACTTTATTTAAATTGATACCTTGGTCCGTTTTTCATATAAACGCATTTTAAATCCAGACATACCCCCATTTTGTATGTACTAAAAATCAATTTTTGAGAAAATTATTAAAATATGGTAAAATATTTAAAAACAGTCTTTATTTGTGTTATAAAGTTTCAAAGGCCTTTAAACACGATTTTAATTTTTTTAAACCACATTTTAATATTTTCCTCAAAAATGGATTTTTTTGTTATATACAAAATAGGGGTATGTCTGGTTTTTTAAAATGCGATTTTATGAAGAATGGTCCAAGATATCGATTTACATAAGGTATACCTTTTTGTACAAAAATGATGAAGGAATTAAACGGTCAAACCAAAATGTCAAATTTTTAATCTCTGTGAAATATGCATTTAATAAACGAAAAAATTCGTCTTACCCTGTATAATTATGAATTGCTGCGCTATTATTTGCCCCTGGAAAAAACACTGGTATGAGTTTATTTAAATGCCCAAATATAATTATTATTGGGGCAACCGTTTAAAAGTTATAAATGAAATACATTTTTTTTATTCTAACTTTAAACGTAAAAACTCCCTAAGAAACGCGATAGAACTTTTTTTTATATGAAGTACTAACATTATTTTGGCTCACTCTATCACTTCTACCATTGTTGACCTTACCTTTCGAGACACCCTGTATAAGCCTTAGTTATTGTAGTATATGGCTTCAGTTGTTCGGTTGCTTCAGCAAATAAGCTCTTGTTCCTGTATCAAATTAAATTTATAAAATATATATGGTCAAGGGAGTATATGGAGAAGTATTAGGAATTAAAATCTATAAATTTGTATGTATAGGTATGTATTACAAGATAAGTGTGATAAGTGGATGAGGTAGGTTTTTTTTGGCTTATTACTTTTACCAACGCCATTTGACTGATAAACGAGTAAAAATATATATTTTTTAAAAACCAAATATTTTATTCCGTTTTTCTATGTTTGTGGTTTGTTTTAGCGTTGTGCAGTTTAATAATGGCCAACAAACGTACTTTAACGGAATGGGGCTTTAATCAAAGTGCTATAAAAGCTTTTAAAACTAAGCATTAAAAGGATTTGCAACTTCCTCATTAATAATGGTAATTATTTATTCTTTTATTTTTGCGATTAAAATTGGGTTACTGGGCGAACCATTTCCTCTTCCGTGGCTGGGCGGGGTAAAACCATGGTAAAGTGAATGTCTAGAAATTAAAGTGGGTTCATTACGTTTTGCTTGACAAAATTTGAGCAGTTTCTGAAATTTTATTATAAAATAGGCATTCTAAATAGCACATAAAAAAGCGAAATATTCACGTTTTGCAAAAATATAACTGTTAAATAATTGCCATTTATGACTGAACATTTAAAATTTTAAAAACTTGTGTCCGCAAAACCTATTGAACCTGCTTTAATTTCTGGACATTCACTTTACATCGTCTTTTACCATGGACTTACCCGCCCAGCCACGGAACAGGAAAAGGTTCGCCTAGCACACAATTCACTTCGCGGTCCCGAAAGATTGTTGGTTCATGAATAAATAAAAAAACGATATTTTCTTGCTCCCTTGAAGAGTTTATGTCAGTAACTGCCTCTAGAACAAGTGAGTATTTTTTTTAATCAAAAAATAAAAGAATAAATAATTACCAATATTAATTAAGAAGTTGCAAATCTTTTTTAATGCTTACCTTTAAAAGCTTCTATAACACTTTGTTTAAAGCCCCATTCCTGTAAAGTACGTTTGTAGGCCATTATAAAACTGCATAACGCTAAACCAAACCAAAAACATAGAAAAACGAAATAAAATATTTGGTTTTTAAATAAATTAAGATTTTTACACGCGCCATTTTGGAATCAGTCAAATGGCGTCCGTAAAAATAATACGCCAAGAAACACCTACCCTACCCAAACCACACGAAGCACAAAACTGAAATACCAGCAACAACGTGCGCCTCTTTTGGAAGACTTTCCGTTGACGAGCGCTACCGAAGTATATCGATTTTTAACGATTCATATCTAGCTAAATGACTTTAGTTATGGTTATTAAAGCGCCTACTTGTAATACCTGAATATCTAATAGTATTAGGAAGGTCTTTTTCTGCCTTTATTAATGGAAACTTTATTTGATGCATTTAATAAACACAAATAATAAACTTAATTACCACAATTAAACCGCAACATAATAGTAAATCTGGTAAGATTTTATTAACACGTAAATGGATTGTAACTAAACCAACTAGTTAGTGTTATGCAGAAATTTATTAACAGTAATACCTTGATTTCAGAAAGACAACTTTAATAGTTCTCGAAAGATCAATCTAATATCATTATTAAAAAATAGATATGTTACCTAAAAATAAAAGAATGGTTATTAACGAAGCAACTGAAAGGTAGTTTAATTAACTGTTTTCTTTCAGTGCTATTTGTTTTTCTTCGGAAACGGAACACTGATATTTACCATTTTGGTATTCGAATACTGTGAATCTCGGTATTTGAATACTTTAAATCCCGGTATTTAAATACTTCAAATCCTTGTATTCGAATACTCCTATTCACATTTCGATATGCGAATAATGGGTATGCCAATATTAGAATATTGGAACTCCCGGTAAGCGAATACTTCACATCCCGGTATTCGAATATTCAAAAATTGTATTCGAATACCAGCGCCGGATTTAGACATAGGCGGCCCATAGGCAGTGCCTGTGGTAGAGGCTCTAAATCCAAAAACTACCTCCATTCAAAACATTTTCTTATACATACCCTAAAACATTTTAAAGAGCAAAAAAATCTCATCTAATTACACCATGTTTTTTCATTTTCATATACATACCCCAAATATCTTTCCCTCAATAAATGGAAGTACCTAACCTACTACTTTTTGTGGTGGAGGCCCTCTTGTGGTAGCAACCCCTAGGCAACTGCCTATGTTGCCTATGCTTAAATCCGGCACTGTCGAATGCTATCATTCAAAAACGACATGCTGAATACTGACCAAAAGTATTTTGCTGAATACTGAATACCAAACACACAGATTTATTCGAATACTATTCGAATACCAGCCCAATGTATTTTGAATACGACTTTAAATATCAAGTATTCGAATACTACCCAACTCTGTAGTTAATTTACGATTTTTAATAAAATACTTTCTAGTAACTATATGTAAATATCACAATGAGATTATTGATTAAGGTCTCCTAGGAATTCAGGCATTTCCTATTATCATCGCCACCTTTACCGTCAAATAAAAATTCCGTGGTAAGTACTTAATATCCTAATAAATACATTAAATTCCAGTTTTTTTTTTGTAGAAATTTCAAATATGCAATTATCCAAATCAATTTTGTGCGGCAACCTTCACTAATAGAATTATGCTTCTAAAGAATTTAGATCAAAACGGATATTACTTGTAGTACTTCATTAAAGTACCGACTTTATAAAATATAAGCAAATAGCCCCCATAAGACCATATATAGACAATAATATCCCAAGTATTTGATTTCTGTTAAAATAGCTTTCTCCATAAATAACACAAATTATTTTTGACATCTGGATGGGCGCGTGTTTGTTCTAATAAAATATACATAATTCAAATGTTTGCCAATTATGTTAAGAACATACGCACGACGAAAAAAAATGTGTTGCTTCCTTTAAGAGATCTCTATTTAAAATTATCTTTTACTTAGGAAAGGTTTATATGCCGTTATTTAAATTTTAATTTATTAACTTACTTTGTGTCAGAATAATACCTACAAATAACGTGCGGTGAAATTTTATGCAAGAAGCAATATTTAAAAACTTATCTATTTGTAATTCGATACTTCGATCACTTTCCGCAAATTCGTCAGTGACGTCATCATGAAAACGTGGATGCTCCGACATGTTTTGCAGAAGTTTATTTTTGATCGACATAGCAATATTTGTGAAAAACTTTCCTGTCCGTTAAATTTCTTACGAACTTTTTTAAACGTGTAAGTGTTGAAAAATACGTTTTTCCACGGCCGTAAAAATGCTGTTTTTTTAATCGTTAACATGAAGTTAAAGTACTTAATTCTAGTACACAACATAAGTGTTAGAAAAAATAACTTTTTTAACACTTCGAAGCTTTTTTGACATTATGAATTAGTGTTTTGTTTCAATGCCTACTACAATATACTTAAATATCAATTCAATGTAACAGTTAACGCGACATCAACTGACCCAAACGGTTTATTATAGTAATTTCTTTTAGTTCATGTATCACTAGTTTTAAAATTTTACAGTTAAGTTACAGACAAATAAATTTAATAGAAATTATTAAAAATTATTAGTAATAATGAAAATAGATAACTAAGAAATTGAAAAGGAATTTATATAGTTTTAGAATTATTTCTACCAAAAGTAAGTACATGCAATTTTCTAAGAATAAATATTGGGCCATGCCTGTTTCGGCCTCGATAGGTCAGGTACCCTGTGATAAAATGACCCAGTTCGGCCCGCACCTAAAATGTACCTGTTTCTGAATATCCCAATTCGGCCCGGCAACTAGGCAAAAGTAATTATTTACTTCATAAATTATATTATTGTTAAGAAATAAAACCACCTCATCGAATTTGAATGTTATTTATTTAAAATATATTTTTACTTACAGACAAATTTATAAAATATCGTATATTAATAAACATTAAATAATTATTGCTTGCAAAAGCACGTGTAATTTGACTGGTTCGAAGCGCTATGGACGGTCATGCAATACTATCACATTGAGGCGGTCATGGTTAGTTAAATCTTTTTTTTAATTTCTTAGTAAAGCGAATAAAAACAATTAGATAAATTATATTTATATATTAAATAGTAATTAATGGGCGATTAGGTGTCGCTAGGTACTTTTATGACGTTCGAACCGAAACGGATACTTCTTGAAATCCATTAATAGGTATTTTACCTTCTATCCTACTTAACGGGGCCGAACTGGGCTATGCCCTAAATAATAAATGGATAGTTATGAAGAGGATACCTAATTGTCTCTTAAAAAATAAGGAGGCTATGATATTATTAAACTTGGCTAGCGGGGTTGTGACATCAAGTCGGGTCATTTTTGGCCATGTTTGATTTTAGGCAGATCAGTGGTGTAGAATTAAGGAGAAAACAAAAAGGAACTGTATGTTGTGAACAAAATTTATAGGATTATATTAATAGGCATAACTTAAAATAAAACCATAAATGTAATTTAATTATTGAAAATTAAAAATTATCAAAGCGACGACAGGACGATGAGGTACCTGGCAGAACAAAACAGTTTCCATGGTTCCGTAAGTCAAAAACCATTTTAAAAACTTTGTATACACAGGGTGTCCGCTAATTAATGGTACATAGAAAAACCACAGATTCCTTATGCTAAAATATTAAGATTTGACCAAACATACCTAATATCCCAAAGTTTATAATAAGGAAGATACAGGATGTCATAGTGAAAAGAAAAATTAAATTTATTTCGATAATTTTTCTTGCATTTTTGAATATTTTATTAAAATATGGTATTTAGGGGTTTTTAAACATTAGCTTTTCAGATCGGATATTAATTTTTATATGTAGACTAAAGGGCGATGGGTACACTATTTAAAATTCTCTAAAACGTCCCAATTTTTTTGTGCTACCTACTCAGTATGTACCATCTCAATAAACTAGTAAGCTTCTCTATATACTTTCTGCACAAAAAGTATACTTAGTAAAAATCTGTCCTGGCAACCGTTTACGTTTTAGTTGTTCAGTGCACCTGAAAGTGCCTTCAATAACATCGTATTAGCCATAATTACCACTGCTCAGATATAAATACCTGATATCTAAAAACTCCTGCCGAGTTTTATTAAAATATTTAAAACATATCAGAAATTATCAAAATAAATAAAAAATATGTATTGCCCTTTAACACCCCGTATCTTCCCTATTATCAACTTTTGGATATAGGTATGTTTGTTTAAATCCTAATAGGTATTATCGCATAAGAAATGTGTGGGTTTTCTGTGTACCATTAATTAGCGGACCCTCATTTGTATCATATGTATATTAAAACACTAAAGACTGACAACTATACGACTAAACACTATCAAAATCTCTAAAATAAAACCAGTCCGAACCAATAATATGTGAAGTCTCTATAAACTAACCAAAAACATTCACAACTGGAAATTCTTGAAAATTATACAACCAAAACGAAAATGGCAAATTTCCAGTTTTTACCAAACAAGGCACGACTCTGTTATCAGCTGATAATGCTACCAACTTTGAACAGAACTGCCAACCGAAATCGTAATTCTCACACCCTCACGTCCCTGACAAAAGCTATCACCGGTCTTGCTTATGTCTAAACCCCTTTTCATAAAGGAACTCTGACTAATTTATAATCCTTGTAATTAAAATATGTATAGGTAATATAAATATTTTAACAAGTTCACCGATATTTCTACACTTTTTATAAAAAAAATTGCGTCTTTTAAACTAGAGGTCACTAACCACAATTTATAACTCTTGTTACGCAATAACTGCTGTCAGGGAGTTAATATGATATTAAATTCATTGGTAATAAATTATCTAATGATATCTTATTGACCGCCAGGCAAATGTAGGTGGATCTTAAAATTAATTACAAAATCGTTAGGGTTCGGCTTGGTTTTTCTCACACTAATCATTTTATAATTTTGGGTTATCACAATTATATCTTTTGAGATCTTTATTGTTTCCTTTATAGGGCTAATTACGTTAACATTAAGCTTAAAATGTTTTGCATAGTTAGACATGATTTATTTGTTTTTATTTTAATATTTGTACGTGTAATCACAGATAGACAGAAGCTTAGTTCATATACTTATGAAATGCGTTGTGCGAATTGAACGTGTCTTAATTGGTCAACTTTGAATAAATCAAATAAAGGAGTATATTATGCTAGGATTAAAAAATAACTTTAAATGTGGATATACTTATGTAGCTAGCTGACTGAACTAAGGCATAAGGCTTAAACCTTAAAATAGTTATAGAGTTAATATTCTGATGTTAAAATATGCTATTAAAAAAAAACCCTATTTTTGTCTACGAAATGGTCAGTTTGTTGTAATACTTTTGTGGCTAAGTAAAACTTAGTCACACGACCCCTACTTATTTATTTTTAGTGTAGGCTTTTTCTACGTTTTAAAACTTTTAGGGACGTTTTTATTTTTGTAAATGCTTTCTTTGCCCAAAGTTTTTGTACTTAGTATAAAAGAAATAAGTTTGGTAAAAACAAACCTTTTGTTATTATTGTAAAAATTCAATTATTAAGGTAAAACTATTTGTTTTTATTTAGTCCAGCTTTTTAAATTCTCAAAAACACTGGCTTTATTAAAGACGCAAATTAACTCCAGACTAAAATAGCGGTAGGTGTTAACTATATATTTTTTTCCTTATCATCAAAAAAAACAAAAACTTAAAAAAACTACCATTTTTTGAATGAATTTAAATAGGTGATTTAGTTTGTAGAAGTTACTAAATAATCCTATACTACAAGGAGTAAAAAAGCTATCAACAAATTCTAACTATAACCAAGAAGGGTAGAAAAAAACGTCCTGTGTAAAAGTTTCAAACTTTTTCATGTACTATCTTTTAAGCCAAGTCCAGACCTACATACCTTTGCGCACAAACATGAAAACATTTGTATGGAAACTTTCCTTTTAAACTATTTAAAAATATAAAAAAATTGAGATACATATTTTTCTTTTTATATTAATTACGTTATAATTTGGTATTTTCAATATGATCATGCCTAGGGATAGTTTGCCGTAAATTATAAATTAATTTTAAAAATTCCATAAATTTAAATTGGTGTAAAACAAATGGATATTCAAGAAAATATTTTTTTTAGGAATATGCAGTGTCGTATCATTTTTTGTAGCGTCACCTAAATTAAGCAGATATTTAATTTAAAAAAAATAATTAAAAAATGGCCATTGGGGCAAAACCTTTCAAATATTAATAAAATTAGAAAAATCATTGGGAACTAATAAAGCAATTAAATTAAACCCACTTATTCGTATCCCAGGATTTTTTCACTTTTAAAGTTTAAAAACATGTCAGTTGACCATTTTTTTAATACATTGCATTAATGTTAAAGGATTTTAAAAATCGACGAATTATAAGTGAGAAGTAAAAGAAATGACACTCTCTGATAGGAAACGTCCAGGGCCGGATTTAAGGAGGGGGCAACCGGGCATTGGCCTGAGGCCCCCACAAACGAATATATACGTTTGGTGCCCCAGGGCCCCCACACCTTTAATGTAAGTATGAAGATAATAATAAAAATTGACACGATCTTAAAACCAGTTATGCAGATATTAATTTTTAATAATAGTTGAATGTAAATAAGTGATTTAGTTTGTAGAAGTTTCTAAATAATCCTATACTACAAGGTGTAAAAAGCTATCAACAAATTCTAACTATAACCAAGAAGGATAGAAAAAAACGTCCTGTGTAAAAGTTTTAAACTTTTTCATTTATTATCTTTAAGCCTAGTCCAGACCTACATACATTTGCGCACAAACATGAAAACATTTGTATGAAAACTGTATAAATGTTGTTTAAAATGTGTTTACAAACATTTGTTTAAATTCCAAAATGTCTTTAGTATCACTGACCTGTTTAAATTTATTTATAATATTCAGTTTGTTCTATTTACAAAAAGTTTACCTTTTCATTTTTTCTTGAGTTTTTGATGTTAATTTGTTTCTTTTTAATGCTTAAAAGGTAATAGATGAAAAAGGGTAAAACATTTATATAGCACGATATTTTCAATTATTTTTGGTTATAGTTAGAAGTGGGTGGCAAAGAACAAATGAAACTCCTGTACAGAATTTAATTATTTTTAAGAAAATCTGCTTTCCCAAATATTACTTTTTAGGCTAATTTAAATGTTTTTGACAAATTTATCAAATCTTTTTACTATTTAAAAATATAAAAAATTGAGATAAATACTTTTTTTTAGAATAATTACGTTATATATTGGTATTTTCAATATGATCATGCCTGGGGATAGTTTGCCGTAAATTATAAATTAATTTTAAAAATTCCATAAAATTAAATTTGTGTAAAACAAATGGATATTCAAGAAAATAATTTTATTTTAGGAAAATGCAGTGTCGTACAATTTTTTTGTACGTTAAAAAAGTCACCTAAATTAAATAGATATTAAATGAAAAAAATTAAAATGGTTATTGGGGCAAAAGCTTTAAACTAATAATAAAATTAGAAAATCATTGAGAAATAATAAAGCAATTAAATTAAAACCACTCATACGGCACCCGTCTGCCACTGCTGTATCACAAAGGATTGTCTTCTAACAAGTCCTATTAATCTCGTTGAAGCAAGTGGTATGTAGGAGAAATATATGGTGTATTACCTTCCAATAAATATTTGCCATAGCGCTGACTACTAGACAGTAGTTGTATAGTTTATAAAGCTGGTGGGTATAAAGAATGGAGGTGAGGTGTCATATCTATGGTTAATTTTTTGAGCCTTTGGTTATGTATATACAGGTGGGTTGTAAGCACAAATATAAAAAATAAAAACACAAAAAAGTGATCCCTACAAGAAGGATGTCTGTAAGCATATCTTTATTAACTTTTTTAATAGAATACAAATTTTCCTCCCTAACATGTAATTACATTTATTTGTGTTTGTCAGAAGTACCAATAAATAAATAAATAAAATGAATAGGTTAAAGCTTGTAAATCAAATGATTTTTGAATATATTATGTAGATAATTACTTGCCAGAATTTTCTTCAAATTAATTCTTCTTGGTAATTTAAATATTTTAAATATTTATTTATTAAACAATAAAATTTAATTTTAAATAACTTAATTAATAACTGCTTGCTTTAAAACCATATTAGGTAATATTTTCAGTTAAAAATAACAACAAAAACTGCTTAGCTGCATAATTAGTTCTTTAAAAAAATTAATAATAAAATATATATTTAAAAATTAATTAGGCTTGCCACTGGATTTTAAATAGGTTTGAGCTTAGACCCAGTTTCACAATAGGCTATTATCCAAAATGTTACAATGGCATTTTTTTAATAATAATTAAGTACCTTAGCAACTAGGAACAGTTTAAATTTTAGGAATATTTTTAATAGTTTTTTGTAAATAATTTTTAAAGTTAAATAAACTTTATTTCACAATTTGCGAGCTCAAACAGCTCAACAATACTGCCAGAGCATATTTAAAACCCGTTACGTTAAATAAATATGTAAACAAAGGAAAAAGCAATAACAAAGGGGTGTTATATCTTATATCTTTTGTGACGTAGGCATTACCGACCTACGTCACTGGACTATGCGGCATTTTAGATAATTTCTTATTTTTCAAAATAATATTTTCGCGATTTTGAACCATCCTGTATATCCTATGGTAAATTTTATTTTACCTCTTAGCATTTCAAACGAAGCAAACATTTTTATGAAGAATAACTTTTTAGAAATATTAAAAATAAAAATGTTTACAAGTATAGTTAAGGCCATCCGTGGACACACTGTATAATGTAATTACTTTTAAAAATCTTAGTAGTGCTTTAAAATTTACCCTTAAAACCGTATTTTAAATACATTTACAATAAAAAATTCCTTTAAGTTCCCAGCAGGTTTCTAGATAAAATCAATAGTTGATCGACAGTTTTAACTGCTGATATTGGTGCTGTGAGTTTTCTTAATAACCAGATCCTAAAACAGCATAAAAAGTCTAAATAACGTTGAAACTTGATCAGAAATATTGATAACCGATTACTTTATTGACAAACACGTGCCTGTAAGCTTTAATTGCCGCAATTAAGGCAAGTTTTATTTCAGAAACGACTGAGTTGAAGTGGTAGGCATTTAAGTCATTTAAGGATTCCATCTTAAAGATTACAGTTTATTGATTAATAATGTAATCTTTTTGCTGATTAGGCGTAACTGGCATGAAGCATTTTATTTAATTTTTACGTTTATACGGTCGTTATTATAAAAAGTTTTTAAATACTTTTGGTAATTTAATGTGCATGGTAAAGACTGCTGATCCTAGATTACGATTTCAACTGTATAACTCAAGACATTTTAAGTCCGATGCAATCTAACCTAGACTTAACTTTTAATTTTATAAGTAAGAATGTAGAAAGAAGCTGGTAGGTATTTGTAGTCAAATATATTTAATTTATACAGGGTGTCTATCATGATTCCATTTATGTTAAACTAAAGTCGAATGCAGCTTTTTTATTTCCGTAAAATTTTGACTGCCATTGGTAAAAAAATTCGTTTACACAGGGTGTTTTAAAATTTGTAGTCTGGTTGAAAGTTATTATGATTTATGTTTTTTTTCTTTTGTATAAGCAAAACAGCGAAATTATAATGCTGCGTTTGCAAAAATGAATTTAATTTATAGACCCTGGGCAAAGTTGGGTCGAATACTAAAATCGGTATTCAAATACGAATACGAATTACGTGAAAAAAAAGTATTCGAATACTAAGTATTCTTTTAACTACAACAAAAACTACAAAAAAACAAATATACGTATCTTACCTGTTCAAAATTTTGCAGAGCCCAAAACACCTCTTTTTTCTCTTTTTGTCGATAACGGCATTGTAATATTTACCATTTTGGTATTCGAATACTCGGTATGCCTAGGGTTGCCATTCGTCCCGATATATCCGGACTGTCAGTGTTATTAGGCCCTATGTCCCGACGTCTCGATTTCATAGCAAAAAGTCCCGATTTACGATATGGAACAAAATATTTAATTTTTTATGAACCACTTTATCATAATTTATCAAAAGATGTAAATACTTATTTTCAATTCCTTTACATAATATGAATTTAGAGAGAATGTTTTTAATAATGACGTCAGCAGAATCCGTCAAAGCAATTTTGCAATATAAGTATAACTAAACTAACTTAAATATTAAATCAATCTGTTCCGACATTGGATATTGAATTTCAGGCAACCCTAGGTATGCCGGTATTCGAATACTCTAAAAGTGAATTCGTCAAGTACTAAAAAAGTATTTAAATACTACCATTCACAAACGTTATTCTGAATGAATAAGTATTCGAATACTACCATTCAAAAACGGTAACCTAAATACAAAATCCCGATTACTGACCAAATACCAAACACACGGATCTATCCAAATACGATTCAGAATACTGAATATTTGAATACTACCCAACTCGCTGTGCCTGGTCCAGTAATGAAATGGTCTCTAGGATAAGAACACTTTTAAAACCCTTTTAGAAAGGTTCCTTTTGACGATTCTACTACGAATATTCATACCGCTATATTTCATGTCAAATGTTTTGGGTGTTGGACTGAGCGAACGCGTCACTTTTTCTGTCGGACAAATTCACTACAATGTTATATTTGGAATTTTAAAACATTGTGCCAAAAATCGTAAGAATTACAGTTTGGAAACCCGCCTAGTCCAATACCCAAACATGTGTTTGAGCCTTATGGTTTGTAATGGACTGTAACCATTACCATATTTGGCAAAATTTTTAAAAATTGCATGTTAAATATTGTGGTAAACTTGCCCAACAAAAAAGTGACGCGTTCACCCATTCTGACCCCAAACATTTGACATTGACAGGCTGGGTTAAAGTGCCTCTTTCATATATAGCGGTAGGAATATTTGTAGGTCAAAAGAAACCCCCAAAAAGGTTTTCAAAAGTGTTCTTATCGTTAGGTCCATTTTATTACTGGCTCAGGGACTGTTAGTTCTGTTTAATGTAAAAGTTATTAAAATAAATAAATATAAATGTCTAAAAACAAAATTACGAACAAAAAACATATATTAAAGTTAGTAGTGCATATTTTTAGGTTTCGTTAAAATTATTTATGACAGCGCTTAAAGGGTATTTTGTTTAAAGCAACAAAGTTATATCTAATTTTGTTTAAACATAAAAATAACGATATTTTTACATCGCCAAACAGTAGCGAGTTATCTCTTATAGTAACTAAACATAATATTAAAAAAAAAAAACATTTAAATTATAAAATTTAAAAAACAACATAGGGCATTTTTAAAAATTGATATTGGGTTAATAGGCTATTGATTATGTACAAAAAAGATCACACATCATTTTTAGACAATTTTACCCATTTTTCGCAAACAATGTTTTGCAACTCTTTTCTACGCAGTTTAAGGTATAGACAATGGTATATTCGGTGAAAAGAGAAAACAATTACCCTTAAAATTTTCTATTGTAAGAGGCTCTAAGACTATTTAAAAGTAAGATATGGTTCTTCAAGTCTTTATACATTCAACAATGTTTTCTAATTTTTACGTATATCTTTTTAATTCTCGCTATAACGTTTTTTTGGTCTTCAAAAGTATTATAGGAGAAAGAAAGAAGACAATGGGAGTTGGGTCACTGTTAAAAGTACAATATCGGGGTGAGGACATTCTTTTTTTTCTGCTCTTCAAAATTTTTTTTACCGAAATTTGAAATTGGTAGATTGCATTGGGTGTCGTCACTGAAAAGTCGATCTTGGGCCTAAACAAGTTGGTAACCCCGATATATATCTAAATGTAGAAGAAAAAAGTTATAACGAGAAATTAAGAAAATATACGTAAAGGTTAGATATCGTTGAAACTAGAAAAACCATCTTTTTATAAATAGTTTTAGAGCATCCAACTGTAAACCATTTGAAAGGTAATTGTTTTTCTTTTAACTGAATATTGCCTTTACCTAAAACTGCGTAGAAAAGTTTAACAGAACATTGTTTTCGAAAAAATAGGTAAAATTTCAAAAAATGGTATGAGTTGAAAACTTTAAAAAATCGTTTCTCAAAAACTATACACATAAACACTAAAGACTTATACTTAGCGTCATTTTGTAAAGAAAAGATGAAGGTTTTTTTTAAACCAATGGCTATACCTAAACCCCCATGAAAAAGAGTTATAGGGCAAAATACAGAAAAAAAGAACGTCCTTTTTTTTCGTGTTTCTTTTGCTTCGTTTTTAAGCAAATTTTTGTCAAAAATAACTTTTTATTTAAAACACGTGTTTCGATAAAAAATTAATTTTCTACAATTTTTCTGTTGACTACTTCGTGGAAAAAGTGCGTAGTTTTTGACCTAACCTTAAAAAACTAAAAAGAGGCTGTTTTCACCCCGTTCTCAAAAACGCACCCCTTTAAATAGTACCACTCTACGGTTTTTAATAGTTGGGGACCAATGACTTTATAAAATATTAAAACCCCTTTACCGTTGTTAATCAGATCCTTAACTTGGGTTAAATTCTGCTGACCTAGGTGAAATTCAGGGTTAATCGGGTTAAACAGAAGTGTCAAAATCAACTGCTTCATTTTTAAGTTTTAATAATTTATGTTTATTTATTTCAAAAGGAAAAAGCATAAAGGCAATAATTTGATATTAATTGATTATTTATAGCTAAAATATTGTTTAAATCTAAAAAAAAACTGCACGACCAATGAAAAAGCAAAAGAGTTATGTTTTGTTTTGACATAAAGCCGATAATTAAGAAAATACCGAAAAGCCTCGTGAATTCTAATAATAGCTGATTGGATCTACTCCAACCCATCGGACCAATTTCTAAAAATGCCTATAATAGTTAAATAAACGAGTAAATAAAGAAAATATCAGTAATTACAACTATATGGCACGCTTTTTTATTAAATTGTGAATTGCAAGCTCTAATACCAATAAAATAAGACTTAATATTATTCCAACTAATAAAACCAAAAATACAAAATAAGTATCCTCCACACCTAAGCTAGTAAATATTGGTTTTGTGAAATCTGGTAACGGCTTTTGGAAAAACTAGGTTTTTTTCCCTTTGAATCAGTCCAGCTTCCTCAAGGTGCAAAAATCTGTGAAAATCAAGAACACATACAGTTAATTTTTTTTTTAAAGTAGGTTTTTTTAAAGAATCTATTAAGTAGTCCGTTACTTTGTGACAATACATTTTTTACGTTGAATGTAATAAAAACACAAATTTTACTTTGTTATTTTGTCACATATTTTATATTGCTTTTTGCGTTACTGCAGTTTCGACATACTATGTCATTTTCTAAACGACTTTTTAAAAGTGAATGAATTACAAAAAAGTGCATAAATTTATACCTTATAACGTAAATTTAACATCTGGTTTATCCCTTACAATTGTTAGGTCCCATCTCTATTGTTACA